>VMBQ01006246.1:14442-56365 GCA_007657795.1 Dreissena rostriformis | reverse complement strand
AAACAAATCCAGTCAATGCAGAAAGTTTTGTCCCAGATTAGCCAATATATCACTGTAGGTAGAGAAATTTGTGTTTACCTACTATAATATTCATGACAACACATGGACACAACATAACACATAACAATGATGGAAGCTGTGGTAAACGCCACGGGAGGGTAAATATAACACTCCTATATTTCAAGCATTTTAAATACTAATCGAGCCTCACACGTAAAAACATTATTCACTAGGTATATGCATCTACCAAATACTGTGTTGTTGTTGCCTTAATGTTGCTATAAACGTTTTAAATAACTCTCGGGCTGATTATTAGTTTTCATAACGTCAGTCACTGCCTCTTGTAATTTAGCCGATACATAACATTGATCTACACGAGTAATCAATAAACTCATAATATTAATTGGTGCGGAAATAAATATTGGAGTTTAATCATGTTTCAGGTTAAACATAATTAGTTTAATTTCTCTCGAAAAGAACGCAAATAATGTCAAATGTTTTTTTAATGTCTGCGTGTCTTTTACATAGAGTAAATGTCTGTAAATGAAAGTTGACCATATTATTCGTTGAAGAAAATGTGTGAGGTAATCGGGTATAGTATCGGCTTCGTTTCATGTTCATGTGCTTGGATCGAATAAATGTATTATTAAACAAATGTCGGCAACCATTGTATGTTACATCACCAGAATATTATCTTTAATACCATGCACAATACGTTTTTATTCAAATATTTACTCAAATTGCATTAATGCAAATTAAAAAAATAAATAGTAATATTATATATTAAGACAGTGCATTACAATACCCTTAAGCGATTTTTCTAAATTATCTGCACAGATTTCCAAAAAAAACAGCGTGTACATAATTGAGAATAAAGCTGACGGTCTTTGAAATATATTAAAAGCAATGTTTTTTTTATGAATATAAGCATTTAAATTTGTTCATAATGACAAAAAAAAGTAATTAGTTGAAGTTTTAAATGTTTTCGTTTTTCATTAAAAAAAAATCATAATATTTATTCGACTTTTCACGAACATTTGCATATAGGTCAGAATAATTGTCCACCTTAATGCGCATTTCTTTTAAACAAATGGATTCTTTCATCTGTTCATTACATGCTTGTACATGCATTAAATTCTTATGACATTATTTCCACAAATTCATTACCAGAATACTACTCATAACTGATATTCAGTGGCTGACGATGGTTATGATTGAAACGTTGTGATAAGTGATGTCTTTAATAATACATACCGAGGTATTAAACGCGTAATATTGGAAGAAAAAATGAAGGTGATGTTGTGCATACAAACTGTATAACGTATATAGTTTATAAATAGATATTTCGAATTATGTATTGCTTTTTATGAATACGGTATGAATAAGGTATGAACACTGTTGAATATCGCTGAAACCTAACATCATCGATAACAAATTACATGCACAGGGGAGTAATGGAATCCAAGGCAGACATGTTATCATTGTATCATCTTAAACAACAATTGAAGCTCCGTTTGGATTAGCAGTAAATAGTTCTTAGCATGACAAAACACATACCCAACAAGGCTGTAAACAAGGCTGTAAACACAAACTCCTATGAAAACAACGTATTTATCGTGTTCAACCGGTTTTAGTGCGCCAAAAGAGTTTCATTATACTCATGAAAATGGTCTGGTTGTATAACAGTATATTACTTTAAACAGTTGATTGAAGCTGTCCGATTTACATTCAAACAAATGTTACCCAGTGGAAATTATATCAATTTCTCAGCATGACGCTGGAATAACATACATCATGTGTCGGAATGAGTTAACTTTGTGTTTTATAACATAGTGTAGGAAGATGAATTATTGTATCATTAATTATTAATTTTTCAATACAATTCAAAAGGAAACCGTGAACAAAACAAAGAAACTCAATGTGTTCGAAATAGGAAGCAAATACGTTATTCCCAGCAATAACTTACGAACATAAATTCCAACGACATATATATGATACTTGTGGGCGTAGGTTTTTTTAAGCATTTTAGAGACAGTTTGAAAAGGACCGTTTTATAGTTTCAGCTATGCTGTTCCCAATATCCGTTCAATGGTAAATACAAACAAACTCAAAAGGCATGTTCTGATCGTCAACCGTCCTCAGTCTTGATCTTCTAACATCTCAAATGTACATGCTTTTTTATGAATTGGAGCTGGCATGCCTACTGCTAGTGTTTTAACCTAAACGAATCACTACATANGGTTCAAAATACCTTCTTGCTGCAATTATTTCGCACGACTAAATGAAAATATTTGTAACTTTTTGCATGTTTTACTATACGTTTCCATTTCAAGTTTCCAAAAATAATTTATGTTTCTTTCCTTCCAAAAGAAATTAATTGTGTAGCACAACATCAGAGTTATGAAGTGCTGCTTATTACCCAATAACCAACAATTAGCCGTACATTATTTCGATTTTACTACAAATTTATATATCTCGTTTTGTATGATATTAAACTATTTAAATCTATACACATCTCTTTTTCCGCGAAAAAAACAAACACGGCTTCCGTGACATCAAATTTCCAAAACGATTTAAAATTACATCGGCGTAATGAATTAAAATCAAGTGATTAATCCAAATCATTGTTAAACACACTCAGTGTATTATAATACTAAATGCAAAAAAAACATGCGAAATCAACTAAACATAAACATGTAATATACACTAAATATAACAATTGAACAACTGATGTGGTTGTACTGTGCTGCAAAATAATATTATTTGTTCGTCAAAAGAGTTTTAGATCGAATTTTACTGAACAATCCTACATAATTTCATAAACATCTTTCACAACATAAGGCTCTCCCTATGGTTTGTTTCAGAAAAGTCCACATTTATTTCCCTTCAATGTATATAGAAAACATGTCAGGGGTCGTGAGAGCATACTAAACAATTAAAATCGATAGACTTTCTGTATACATGTATTTTGTTTTCAAATGTTACGATACAAATATATATATTGTGTGTTTTTACTTAGATTTTGTTTTGTACCAATTAAAGCTGGTATTTGTGCAATACTTGCTTAAGATAGACACATACAATCAAGCAGCTTGATTATATGAGGGCATGCATCCACTTTGTGTCAATTTTAGAATTGCGTTAAAATAAACAAAGTGAAACTTTCGTTGCGTCAGCAAGAGACCATTCTTATCAAAAAACAAATTTCTCAAAATTTAGAATTGCGTTAACACGTTGTAGAGTATCTGCTCATAGACTTAAGGTAGAAGCAGTGAGATGGCACAAGCCTGAAAAGATACCTTTTCAATATAGAAAATGCAAACATTGTAACGTTATTGAGGACGAATTTCATTTTTTACTTGAATGCCCAATATGTATTAATTTACGTAAGAAGTACATCAATAAATACTATTGGAAGAACACAAACATGATCAAGTTTATTGACCTCTTCCAGACTGACAATGAAAATGTGGACAATCTATCCATGTTTGTTTTTAAAGCTTTTAAATTGAGAGCTGACTTATATTATCAATAGCTTCTCTCCCAGTACTTACATTTATTTATCTTTGTTGTATTAAGATTTTGATTTACGTTTTGTTAAAAAATTCTGTACGTCATTGACCATTTGTGAATGTGTGAAAATATTGTGTTGTTATATGTGTATACTCATGGGATTAAAGCCTAATGTATGTTGAATAAACTCTATCATTACTTTNACCAACAATTAGCCGTACATTATTTCGATTTTACTACAAATTTATAAAACTCGTTTTGTATGATATTAAACTATTTAAATCTATACCCATCTCTTTTTCCGCGAAAAAAACAAACATGGCTTCCGTGACATCAAATTTCCAAAACGATTTAAAATTACATCAGCGTAATGAATTAAAATCAAGTGATTAATCCAAATGACGTCATAGTGACGTCATTGGTGAACACAGTCAGTGTATTATAATACTAAATGCAAAATACATGCGAAATCAACTACACGTAAACATGTAATATAGACTAAATATAACAATTGAACAACTGATGTGGTTGTACTGTGCTGCAAAATAATATTATTTGTTCGTCAAAAGAGTTTTAGATCGAATTTTACTGAACAATCCTAAAGAATTTCATAAACGTCTTTCACGACATAAGGCTCTCCCTATGGTTTGTTTCAGAAAAGTCCACATTTATTTCCCTTCAATGTATATAGAAAACATGTCACGGGATTGTGAGAGCATACTATACAATTAAAAGCGATAGACTTTCTGTATACATGTATTTTGTTTTCAAATGTTACGATACAAATATATATATTATGTGTTTTTACTTAGATTTTGTTTTGTACCAATTAAAGCTTGTATTTGTGCAATACTTGCTAAAGATAGACACATACAATCAAGCAGCTTGATTATATGTGAGCATGCATCCACTTTGTGTAAATTTTAGAATTTCGTTAAAATAAACAAAGTGAAACTTTCGTTGAGTCAGCAAAAGACAATTCTTATCAAAAACAAATTTCTCAAAATTTAGAATTGCGTTAACACGTTGTAGAGTATCTGCCCATAGACTTAAAGTAGAAGCAGGGAGATGGCACAAGCCTGAAAAGATACCTTTTCAAAATAGAAAATGCAAACATTGTAACGTTATTGAGGACGAATTTCATTTCTTACTTGAATGCCCAATATGTATTAATTTACGTAAGAAGTACATAAAAAAATACTATTGGAAAAACACAAACATGATCAAGTTTTTTGACCTCTTACAGACTGACAATGAAAATGTGTACAATCTATCCATGTTTGTTTTTAAAGCTTTTAAATTGAGAGCTGACTTATATTATCAATAGCTTCTCTCCAAGTACTTACATTTATTTATATTCTTTATATAAAACATACAAAACACGATTAAGTGTATACAAATTTGTTGTATTAAGATTTTGATATACGTTCTGTTAAAAAATTCTGTACGTCATTGACCATTTGTGAATTTGTGAATATATTGCGTTGTTATATGTGTATACTCATGGGATTAAAGCCTAATGTATGTTGAATAAACTCTATCATTACTTTTATTTTAAGCAAGTGATCAGCGTCATCAAAACATAGAGACAAGACAAACACTCATAGCTTACGCCCACATTCATAAATACATTTGGGTTATCGCTTGTGGACGGTATATGCTTACACATGTTTTGTTTTGTTTATGTTATTGTTTGTTTTGGTTGGATACAAGTGGGGGATGGGAGGGTAAAGGGTGTGACGTAGCGGATTGTTAATGTATCTAAGATGTCTTATATGAACGCACAAGTCTCTGAATGATACAAACACAATAAGTCTCTGAATGATTTCTAACTATTTCTTTTATTTTCCACTCTAATATTCTATAAATTACAATTCTAACTGCCAAGACAAAGTTCTTTGAAATCTATCCGCAGAGTCTGCTTTCTCCACTTCAATATCTAGTTTTATATTCAAAATACACAACTATCTAAAATAAAGATTATCTTTTCAACATATTTGATTGGTCAAATTGCTTCCAGAACATCCGTGTTATTTACCGATTGGTTGGGTGTTGTTCGAACAAGACGTTGTTCGAACAAGACATCTCCGGGAACGAATTAATTTTCAAGTATAAAACCATTTACTTACTAATCCTATTAAACATCTGATTCGACTATTTAATGTACCGTACTGAGAGATAATTTACAGGGATTAAGATTCTCGTTGCATCACTTTATAGAGTCTATCGACAACAGGTTACAATAGTATTCTGTTGACCGGTATAGATCAATGGAGATATGAAATAACTTATCCTGATTAGAATTTCTGTGTCAACATTTCTGACCATTTTATCAACTGAATACCTCGTTGAATGAACGTCTCTCAGTAGCAGGTGCATATATCTAAATATACTATCTTTGACCTTTCAAATCGTTTGATTGAGGCTATTTTACAATGAAATCAAAGTATGTACATGCAAGAAAATCTTATAATCATTAAAGATTTGTTATTAAATTTCTAAATTTCATTTACGTTATTATTGGTTCTGATATTCAAATATGTTCTTCATATTATTATGATATATTATTTAATTATACTAGTTATCTTATTTATAAATATTAATGTAAATAAACCTTTTATCATTTTCTCATATTATTAAAACATTTCATCGTTCCTATTATAATATCAATAATATCTGTAACTCATATCATTAACATTATGTAATTGAATTATAATTATTGGTGTAAATAAACTTTTAACATTTTCTACATAATTAAAACATCTAAGTATTCCTATCATATTAATAACATTTTCTGTAACATAATATTTATGATATAAGAATAATAACTATGCATACGCGGTTATGTTACAAGGGCGCACAAATCTCAAACTTGCTTGGTAACGATTTTCACACCATTTGAGTAAAACCTAAACATAAACCTCACCGCATCAAAATTAAAAAAAAATGAAAAAAAAAGAAAATATTTTAAATGTTATTGTCATTGGTTGATTTACAAATGTTGACAACTTGATATACCCTATTAAATCATGAAGCTGTGGTTGTGGTCAGGCGGAATCTCAATGTATCATTTTTTATTTTAAGGAATAGCGTCATTGTTACCTGTCCTTTATGAAGCTTACTTCTCCTCAAAGATGAGGCATCGGTATGTTATTTAAATTACAACTTAGCTTAAAAACCTTCGTTTGGCTAAAACTATTAGCTAGGTGACACGACATGATAAGCCTTTGTGTAAACATATTGCACTATGCGAGGGTTTAACCAACATATATCATCGACAGTTTTCTTTCGCAAAAAAAAAGACTAAGGAGAAATTTGACTAAACACATAAGCTGCCGTCATGTACATTACGATAAACAATGACATTATATTGTATACTTTTAATGAAATTCCAGGACAACGGGCCGCTTAGCTCAGTTGTTTGAGCATTGAAGGCAAACTCAGTGGATAGTGTGTTTGAACCCTTGCCTGGCCACAACGCTTTTGTTGTGATTTTGAGCGAATATAAGAGTGATATCCTTAGATCAAGTGACCGCCGAGATATAACTGAAAACGGCGAAACATCCTCAAACAAACAAAACAAACCATTCAGAGTTGAGAACTCAAAGGATATAAGTTCCATAGCAGTTTTATATTATTGTGTGCTCTTTCGAGCGAGTGTATGGGCGTGTGTGCGTCATGAACAGATCAGAGATAAAGGTTAAAGGTCTTATTACTATAAACCTATCTCTTAATACCGATTGTGTAATAATATATTGCTCTTACCACTTACCACTAAGCTATCCCTTAATACCGATTTGGTATGGAGCTTTGATCTTACCACTTACCACTAGTCTATCCCTTAATACCGATTTGAATCATGATTTAGCAGAATATTACAAGACATAATATCAATCAATCTTAATAGAAAATAAAAAAAAATATTGCAAAACATTTTAAAAAAAAACATGTAGAAGAATTTTTTCCGATATCTATCGCTGAAAGGAATTAACACTTGCGGCCTTAAGTTGAAGAAGTTGTGATTGCTTCAAAGGGGGGTAACCACTGCTGCCTTTCGCTTACATATTGATCGCATTTGAAATCCAATAGGAAGAAACAGACTATAGAATGTCGGCTCGTTTCACGCTTAAATAACTTTTCAATCTACCGGGTACACTGGAGAACAGACAAATATTGACTCTTCATATATAGGACCTAAATATGCGTTATTTACGGTTAACCAAAATGGCGGATTTGTATTTATGAATATTTAAACTCGCCACATATCAAATCCAACAATGGTGTTAATACATAGAGCAGGAGTGCTAGTACTTCTTGTACTGAGTATAGCTAGTTCATGTACAGGTATGTTAACATTTTCTTTGATTTATTTGGCAGTTCTATTGTCAATATGTTTACTAATGTGTTAAGTTTACTATACTCAAATCGTTGACTTTTATACAAAATAAAGTATTGTGTACATAATTTGGTTTAGTTGCTATATTTACCTGCTNTTTTTATTTTACAGTACAGAAAGTGTATTCATATAACTTGAACAAGTCTAGTTCATTGTTATACATACACAACTTGTTGCTGTAGTAGTTGTAGTTGTAGTGGTAATATGAGAAGCAGTAGAAGAAGTAGTAGTAGAACGAGCAGCTGTACAATTGTACAAGTAGCAATGTTGTAGAAGTAGAAGCTGTTGCTGCTGTTTCTGTTGATATTTATAATTGTATTTTATTTATGTTCAGGTCTTATGTGTTACTTCTGTTCGGACTCCAGCAGTGATGCGGGGAAAAACGGCTGCCAATCTTGGGTGAAATCCATGAGATATTATCGCAGGAAATATAACGGTGAGCAGTGTAGTAAAAAAAAAATCTAACAGTAATATAAAATAAGAAAATGTTATTTGAACCTTTTCTTTCTTGTTTTAAGATTTTTGTTGAACTTCAGTGGCCTCAAAATAACTGACTTTGTTCGTCTTCATTGTACGTATCGATCATAAAACCATGTATCCATGCCAATCACAAATTGTCGTTGGATTTAGAGTTTTCTAAAAGACGACAATAACAAGATTATGTTGTTAAAAAAAAAACTTAATATCCCATGACATCATTACGCAATAAAAATATCGTATGCAGTACACGTATATTACATTGTAATCTTTAAAATGCAATTATATGAATGCAATCATTATGTTACATTACATTAAACATTTTATATCATTGACACAGTGCTTAATTCAACGCATACTTAGACGATGTACAGCATTTTATGATGCCACCATATGTTGCACTTTTATTCATCATAAAATATAGAAAACATTTGAAATACATTTGTATTATTATTCTTATGATGTTACTGATGATGATTATTATTGGTGTTAATTATAAGATTATTATTATTATTATTTAAATAACTACAATGATACAAATCAATTAAAACATTAAAAATGAACGCATACATGTATAATTAGTTCATGCAAATGTATATATGTTTCTATCTTTTTTTCAGAAAAAGGTGTATATGATACAACGAAATATGTGAAGAACTGCACAGGGTTTGCCGATTTGCCTGAAGAACAAATAACCTGCGGTATTTTTTCCACTCAGTCCAGAGGTATGTTCAGGACAAATATGGCCATCTGTGATTATCATATTTGTAATAAATTAATCTATGTAAATATGTCATAGTTAAAAGAATATTATAACTATAAACATAAATTTTGAGGAGTTAGCAGGTGTACTTAGTTCATTTTATTATCTATTGTAATAACACATTTGAATACATTATTGCTGTTTACATGAACATTTAAGAAATATTCGTGTTTTCGTCAAGAAAATGACCATGAAAGTTCGAAGTAGTCCTAGAAATCTTCGATATTTACTCAGATTATATGATATCGGCCATCTTGCCTTCTTAAGTGAATTTTTAAAACTCACGGTTTAAAATATGTTCAAATAAATAATGTTCAAGTATTTAAAACTGCACAATTTTATTAAACATGCTGAATGAACCCCGCTGTGCTTTTGTTTCATGTATACAGATTTTGCCGGTACATTATTATTCCCACTTATGTCCATGTTTTATGTAAGGATTTGAGCCACATCCCATGAGCTACCATATCCAAAAAGAACTTAAAAACACATTATGAATATATAGGTCAGATACATAAAAATAACAATGTTCGGCTTTACTCTGGCTCTTTTCTTACAGGGTTGATGCGCAGTTTCATCAGGGATTGCAGCGATGGAAAGAGTTTCTATGATACAAGTCTGAACGAACAATTTGAGAACCGGCTCAAGGACGATAATCAAACATCTTGCGTGTACAAAGGCACTAGTGATATTGTTTGCATTACCCTGTGTAAAGACAACTTTTGCAACGGCCCTTTGCTATCGTCGACCATTACAAAAGAATCAATGATTGCTTTGATCTTGTTGGCTGCATGTGTAAAGTGGTGGTTCTGAATGACAGTTTTACCCATTTAAGGTTTTAGCATATCATACACAATTTACAAGTATGCACATAAAACAAAATTGTATTTAATAAACGCTCATTAAAAATGTCTCATGAACAATTTACAAACATTTTATAGTTAAGAATCATTCAATTGATCTACAATTATGAAGCTTTGAAGTCTAAAACGCGTGCCCATTTACGCTTTACTTGACTTTACAATTTTATTTTTGTTATAAGTGCTCACATGATGAGCCATGTTAACCCATTTATGCCTAGTTGACTCTCCCATCCTTCTAAAGTGGATCAATTTATTTTCAAAATTAGGGATGTCTAGTATATTTCTATATTTAGAATATTTCTTACAGAAATTCCTTTAAGCAAATAGCGCAGACCCTGATGAGACGCCGCATCATGCGGCGTCTCATCTGGGTCTACGCTGTTTGCCAAGGCCTTTTTTCCTGACGCTAGGCAGGATATTTGTAAATTGTTCATGAGACATTTTTAATGAGCGTTTATTAAATACAATTTTGTTTTATGTGCATACTTGTATATTGTGTATGATATGCTAAAACCTTGATTATAGGATGTATGTGTCAGTTGTTGTTCGTGATTTCAATGTCTGTGATTTCGTTACATTTTGACAACATGAAATAAATTTTGAACTTTAAAAATCGTTTGGGGAGTATTTTGGTAATTATAGAGTTAATGTCATTGCTTTCAACAAATAAATAAAATATACGAATACCCTGTTCATATAAATACTATCCATATTCGACAAATGCTTATTTTTACTTTGAGGAACGCTCGGCCAAAACTATTGCTAAAGATTTACACATGAAAATCTAAGTAAACACAAAATAGTGTCGCCTGTTGTTTGAATGATTTCATTGGTTCAAAGTCATCGTACCGGTTAGACGTTGCGTTACAAGTTATCAATAGAAAGTGTGAAAGTTACGTCTTTGAATTGAGACACAGGAATTGTGTTTACTATGGTCGTTGTGTTAAATTTAAAGATTTGAGTCGCCTTCTACGAAAACTGGACAGTCCGCACAGGCTAATCAGGGACGACACTTTCCGCTTGAATGACATTTTTCGTTTGAATGAAGTCTCTGCTTAGCAAAGATCTAATTTAGGCGGAAAGTGTCGTCCCTAATTAGCCTGTGCGGACTGCACAGGCGAATCTGGAACGACACTTTATGCACAAGCATTATGCCCAGTTTTCTCAGAACGCGACCCATTCAGCACGTACACGGTATTTCACAATAACACAGTAATCTCTCTCACGGGTAATTTGATCATGCATTTATTATTGCATAAGAGTGCTTGTGCTTTAAACAGATATTGGTGATTCGAATGAATTCTGCTTAACTTAATTGCGAAGACGCTAAACATATGACCCTCGCTCTGTGAAAAGGGGGTTTAATGCACGTGCGTAAAGTGTCGTCCCAGATAATTCTGTGCAGTCCGCACATGTTAATCAGGTAAGACACTTTCCGCTTTTATTGTATTTTTCGTTTAAAGGAAGACTCTTCTTGACGAAAATCCAGCTGAGGCGGAAAATCTAGGACGACACTTTACGCACATGCATTAAACCCCCTTTTCACAGAGCGAGGCTCATATAGTGTAATACATGACATGCGATATGTAAGTTTATCGATCATATAACAACTAATAGCTACGGCCGACCATTACAAATACTGTGCAGATCGTGTTCAATATATGTTTAAGCATTTCAAGATCTGTTATTTATAAAGAGCAGTATATAAATTGAATGTATGTTAACTCGATTGTAATGTTGCGATCGAAACCAGGACCTCCTGACATCCAGGCGGACAGTCATATCAACCTTTGTATGAGTGTTTATTAGTCTAAGGCCAAATAAAAAAATAGGTCCGTTTCTGGTCGACCGACCGTGTCTCCAGAATCGGCGCCGACCCTCAACTTTTTTTTGGGGTCGCCAAAAAAAATTAAAAAAAATGTGTTCATTTTCGTTTATTTCGGTTCATTTCTCCATTCTAGTACCCGAAAGACAAAAAAAAAAATCTTCCTACCTACCGACCCTGTTTTTTTTTCCAATGAGACCGGAAACGGACCTATTATTGTTTGGCCTTAGTAGTGTAACTATTCAACCACGTGAAGCCATTTTGATGTTTTCCTTAAATACCGTGAACTTTGAAAGAAGTATGTGGTAACAAGCAAGTTTCTTGACCATGTGTCAAGCATGTGTACATGCTCGGTGTGTATAGTTTTTCTAACATGTCAACATAGTAAACATTGTGCGATGTGATTCACTCAGAAACATAACTTCCCATCCCACATGCAATAAATAAATCACGCGATACATTATCTTACACGGATATAAAATATGGTTCGTTGGTGAATTAATTTTGATGACGTTCAATATAATTTATTCAAAGAATCTTGTATAAATATTATTATGATTAATTGTCTTTAATTTATAACTCAAACTTGACTTCTCGCTCTCTTGTAGATTCGTCTTTTTTATGTTATAACTATAACATTGTTAAATAGATTCTTAATGCTGTAATCAAATTGTCCAAGACATTTTCATGTATTTATACTTTATTTAACAACTTATGAAATTTAATAATTATCAAATTTCATGCCTTTATATATGTTACCATGTTTTTGAACGTGTGTACTCATGGACTGTATGTCTATTGTATATTGAAAAAAAAACATTTAATTGTAAGACATTTATCGAACAAAACGCATTATGTAGCTATCATAATAGTTTAGCATGCTTATATCTGCTGCTTCCTTGTGTACTCTTAGTTATAAAAAAAACACTGTCAGATTACAGACGTTAAGGTATTAATATATATTTATAACGGATTGAACCTATTCACCTAAGCGAAAGTTTATTATTTCCATCCAAGAACATTTAACTAAAGAGCAAATTTATCTTTCATAAGGTGTCGAATATGAATAAACATCATTATATTTATAACGTTTAGATCGATTGGTGAATCTCAGTTTTTAGATGTGTAATAGTTCTGTAAAACAATGATCGGTACAATATTCATATACTTTAATGCAGTGAGGATAAGAACACAAATCTATACTCTTAAAACCAATTAAAAAGAGACCTTCCTCAAAGTGTACTTAAATAACGTGGCCCATGTTAAACCTTCATACCACACAGTTAAAATATCGTCGATTTAACATTCCTTGATGTACTACTCACGGGGATGAATACCCAGCAATTGAAACTTTGGTTCAATCGCGCGTATTGAATTTCTACTACCGGGTTGGGTTAGCTTATTAACAATTGCCAATCCTCTAACCTGCCAACTTTTCTGCTTTATGCTAGCGCAGGTCTATACTTTATTGGGAGTATATTTAACTAAATACGTGATTTACCTTAGTCGTCTCAATATGCGCGTTAGCTGTGTGCGCATTGTACGCCATGTTTGAAAATGGATAGCCGCGGAGTTGTGAAGATTGTGTTGTTATTGGTGTTAACTGTGAATTTTTTATCAGTATGCGATGGTACGTAAATTATGTGTTGTGTGTATTGTACTGACCAATATACCAAATTGTAATTATAAAAGAGCTATACGTGTACTATTTTATGATAAATATACACGGCAATGATTGCTATGTTAAACTACATACATGTCTTTACTCTCAATAGTACGAGGTTTAATTTATTGAACACCTTAATAAAATTGTTTTCGCTACATAAGTATACATATGTCGTGTTCTGGCAACAAAAACAATTTTCTTGTTCTGGCACATGACTCAAATTCATAGATTATTCGACCAATAAACAAACAAACAACGTGATAATTACCCTTAATTCACATTTATAATAAGCATGTCATGAAGGCTATCTTTAAACAAAAGCTTAGAGTTATTGCGAATATACGTACACAGACAAAAAATACAAACCTTTCTGTTGTAAAATTTAACGATATGAAAACGTTTACCGTTCTGTTGTCATGTCTGATGTGTTATTTCTGTTGCTAGGTCTGATGTGTTATTTCTGCGAGGACAGCAGTAACAAGGACGGCAAAAACCAGTGTCAGACTTGGGTCCGGTCAATGAAATATTACCGTAAAAAATACAATGGTTAGTGATATAACCGTTCAGCATGTAGAGCTTGGTTCTTATCCTTAAACGACTATAGCAAGTAGTATATTCGTTATGAATTGTGCAGTTGTTTCGACATGTATATAGTTACCGTTGAACATGTAGTCATGGGTTCGAATACGAATTTGAACCGGAACACAAATGGGCTTATGAACTCAAGTTCAAACCATTTAGTCTTTGTAAGAAAAAGACAGGTACGACATTCACTATTTTGAAGTTTTAATTACATTTCGACTTATTTGATTTACCACATAAAGAACACCTGCAAAATATAAAAAGAAGTACCACGGTTAGTCAAAGACTTTAGATAAGGCCATGATATACATGCACTACAACAGAAACTTACAAATTTATAACATAAAACACAAATTCAAACAACGGGGTTGTACCATAAAAAGTACAATGCTAAGTCGATTAATGTTTTTTTAAAAGTTGGTTCTAACAACAAATAACTATACAGTCAAGCGTTAGTCATGCTACTAATAAGCCGGCCAGCTGGATAAGAACCATGATATAATACCAAATAATTGCAATATTAAAACGTTGTTGAAAGACTTTAAACATGTGTCCAATACCAAAATCAATACATCGGTAAGAAGAACAAATGTGAATCCGTCTAGTGTGTATAATACAAACCCGGGTTTAAACTAGGACTCAGTTTTATTTCTCTTATCATATATTGTTTAATTTATTCTACTGGAGGCCAACGTGTTTATATGCTGGGTTGTATTACAGAAAAAGGACAGTTTCACACGGACAAGTTTGTAAAGAACTGTACAGGGTTCGCTGATCTTCCGGAAGATGAAGTGCATTGCTCCATTCTGACTTTGAAGAATGGAAGTATGTGTATTTTAAACATACATAACTTTTTTTCCCTTCTCTTGCACGCCATATATGTTTGTTCTATTTTGTTTCACGTTATACAAATAATTGAATCACTTTATTTGTACTGGTGTATGCACCTATATGTTTTATGTTTTAAATCGCCATCACATAACTGGCGTATATTCCGATGTATCTCACATATCTATATAATTATTCCAAGTAAAGTTGTTATCAAAATATATTTCAAGATTAATGCAATCCATGAGACAAACATGGTAACTAGGACTTTGCATGCAATGTACATGATGTGGTACATGTATTCTATGTATTAAGAATGCTTGAGTTATTTGAAACTATTAAGCCCAAACATCGTGGATTTTACATCACGTTTCGTTTAAGAGTTACACTGAAGAATAGTAAAATAAATTCAGTTATGAATCGGTCGTATTATGAAGTCACATGTGTTGTTTTTTTGTTCCAGAGGCGGTTAGGACTTTTCTTCGGGACTGCAGTGACGGTAAAAATTTCTATGGTTACGAAATAAATCAGAGATTTTCAAACATGACTTTTGGTGGCAACCAAACACAGTGCGTGCGTCCCAATACCGATGATGAGTACTGTGTGACGCTGTGCAATGGTGACAACAATGACTTCTGTAATGGCCCAGTTTTGTCTGCCGCTATGCGGATAGTGTCTGTGCTTTCTGTCTATACGATATTATTAACAGGATGGATGCTGATATTCTGAAATGTTAATGGACTTTAAATACTAAAAGGTTAATTATTATTTGATATTGTGTTGTTTCAATATAACATGATCTTTGTAATCAAAAAGTACGTAGCTATTTTAAATAAGGAGGGCAAAAAGCCCTCACTTGAGACCGGAAGAAACTGAACTGTTCTAAGAACATTTTATGTTGTTTTCATAACCATTTATAAGCTCAGTCGAAATATTATTAAAACTGATGTTCTGAGCAAGTTTCATGATTATTGGGCGAAATATGCAATCACTCGTGTGTTCATGGGGTTTCACTATATATGTAAAAAACAAACTGACCCGCCAGATGTCCGCTATGTTTTTTCAACAAACCGGAACTATTTTCAAACTCTTGCAATATATCATTATATCATCTGACACAGGCTATTCTAACTTGTCTGACACAGGCTAGTCTAACTTGTCTGACACAGGCTTGTCCAACTTGTCTGACACAGGCTAGTCAAACTTGTCTGACACAGGCTAGTCCAACTTGTCTGACACAGGCTAATCCTGGGGGTACGGGGAAGTAGTACCCGTGGACCAAATTCCAAATAGTGCACTGTCGCACATATGCTCATAGCTACCATGTGTGTAAGTTTCAAGGTTCTAGTGCTAATAGTGTAGGAGGAGATAGTGGCCAGGTTTTACTATAGCCATATTAGGAAAACTACCCCACTTCCCCCCATAACTTTTGACCCAGGGGTCAGATCAAAATTCCAAATAGTGCACCGTCACACTGTTGCTCATAGCTACCATGTGTGTAAGTTTCAAGATTCTTGTGCTAATAGTGTAGGAGGAGATAGTGGCCAGGACGGACGGACAGACAGCAAACATTTGGCAAGGACAGACAGCGGAGATCAATACAATATCCCTACGATTTTTAAGCGTGGGGATATCAAGAAAAGTTTTTGTTCTTAAGGACAATCGGAGTTGAAATTAATACTCCTGTCATTTTTTCTACAATATAAAACTGCGGGACAATCATTTGTTACTTGTCTTCTCGGATCGCCGATTTTCTCTCTCTCTAGAATGCTCGAGCACTATATTGTATTGTTTGTCCACTATAACCCATAATGTATTTGAAATAAATCGTTACTATACAAGTATTGATATGTATACCGTTATTAATGCGAACATGTACGACCACATATATCGACAGTGAAAATAGCCTTTATATGAATCGTTAAATCGATTAACAAATGTTCGGGCACAATTTTATAAAATAATTCAATGTCAGGAAATAAAAGCACTAGTAAATAAACTCTATTTATGCCAGTCAAATAGATTTAGATCTAGATATGTTAAGCATTAAACAGATTGTTCGTATTGACACTTGTGGCGTTTCTGAGAAAACTGGGCAAAATGTTTGTGCGTGAATTGTCATCTCAGATTAGCATGTGCAGTCCGCACAGGCTAATCAGGGACGACAATTTCCGCTTTTATGGAATTTTTGGTTTAAATTATGTCTCTTCTTAGCGAAAATCCAGTTTAGGCGGAACGTGTCGTCCCGGATTTAGCCTGTGCGGACTGCACAGGCTAACCTGGGATGACACTTTACTCACAAGCATTTTGCCCAGTTTTCTCAGAACACGATAATATGGATACATTTCTACGAATTACTAAATTAAATGCAACTTATGCTGGAGAGAAACCGTAATTTAGCATGTGGTCCTTTAATTTCAAGTCGTAATAATTCGTACATACACACGAAAACACCGTGTCGCGTAACCTTCCAACACTTTGTAATAAAACAAGAAACATGCCACAGTCTATACTTCTGACTCGGTAGGTCGAAATAACGATTTTATAACCCACCAGGTGTGATACAGTGTGACTAAATTATCATTAAACTAGAGCGCCACATTTGAAATATTTGATCCATATTCAATATGAGGACCATGATAACAATCAGTTTTTGAACAGTACATAGTATTAATATTTATGCTTCAAAGTTTAAATGATCACACTACATGTATAATTAAAGTTCTTATAGTTTAAACTTATACGAATCATACGCTTTCGCCATCCGCTTTATTAGCCCAACAATTGTAAAACATTACTTGGTCTAACAAAATTGTTTGAACATTTTATTTAAAAGAGTTCAAAGAATGTTATGTTTCTTAGGCGATTGTTTGGAAACAACAGTTTGCAAAATAAATATCGGAATATCGGAAATAAATGGTCGCTTGTAAACAGGAAAATCTTATTCAGACCAAATAAGATAATTGATAAATCCGTTCACTCCTCTATTACCACATTATTAAAGTTAGCAAATTGTTCTCATACAACAAAGTGTACGTATCTCTCGAAACTAAACATAAAAACATGTTACTTTCAAACGTTGAACATCTTCATCAGCATGCATACAGCAACAGAGAGAAAAGTAACCAAACACGAATATTTCAAATTGTTTGTCGCCGCTTTTGGGCCGTTACAAAAGTCTTGATCACAGATGGACACACAAAGATTCGCGAAGTGGGTGGGGCTGTAGCCACATCCGGTCTGATTGTCAGGCCGAATGTACCGCTTCTCGTAGCTTAGGTGAGTGGCGTTACGGAAATCAACGGAAAAGTCCGAACCGTTGCTGCAGTCCCGAATGTAGCCGTTGATTTCTCCTGAAAATGTTAGATTGAATGCTAAACTGAAAATAACATTCATTATTTCAGTTTGCCTGAGCACGAGTTAATTAATACAATGGCATATACGAAGAAAATCAAAAATAAAAATGGATCACGTTAAATATCAGCGGGTTCCGAATTCGATACCAGAATGGGCGCAATCTTTAAATAATCACCAAAAACACAAAGTACTAGTTCTTCCCTGGCAATTAACTCGAATATCTCAATAAACTTTCATATCAATACATTTCGAGAAATCCTGCAAAAAGCTATACATACATCTTTGTGAGCATCTTACCGTAAGAGGAGTACTTCTCAATCTTACAGAACTGCATGATTTCTCTTCCATTGCTATCTTTATAATTGCTGCAGTTCTTCAAATTCATCTGTTTCTGAAAAACATAAAAAGGAAGGTATGTGTATCAAATTATATTAAAGCGCGAGATCATCCATGCCTTTTAATCGGTTTATGTCAACAATGTGTTATTTTCATTGACTGTATAAGGAAAATTAAATGTTGCAGAATTAAATGTTACATTTATTGTGGTGCCTGTTGTGTAATGTCTACGTTGTGAATTGTGTGCATCTCCTATTAAGTTATTATTGCCATGCCATGATTTGGGTTTTGCAGGCCTAAGAACAGATCTAAACCCCAAATGCTTTGGATTGACTATACCAAGGCAACGACACCACATGTTTAATATTAAATGTTTTGCAGTATGTAGTTTCCTGTAATGTTTAGGAAAAATGGCCAGTTACCACAAATAAAAGTTTTGCCGATGGTTACACTTTTTTATCTTCTGATTCTATTGATGAATGTTCTTTATTTCTATATCAAGTATATTGTAAAAACTGACATTTTGCAAATGTTTTACTTTAGCGTTCTAAGTGTTCGACTTTTGTATAATACTTAGTTTATGACATCAGTTCATTTAAAGAAAATTAATATCTGCAAGATAATAATATACATGTACATGTATGCTGGATAACGCATCAAAAACGCCATGTGTAATCAGACATAAAAAGGTTATTTAATACGAGTCGGATAATAATGAATCCGCTGCAAAATAAAATGTCAATACAACATACTGAGAAGGTCAAGTTTTTCACTTCGAAGTTGGACCTCTGTTTGGCAAGGGCTCGGACCGAGTATTGACATCCGCCCCCTTTCTCTCGGTCACCTGTGGAGTCCACGCACTGGTAGCACAGAATGGCCCCTGTAACAACACATAGAAGCAGGATGCGTACTTATTAACAAAGTGACATTACTTTATGATAGTACAGCATGGCGTCATCAAATGTCATTTCAAGGGGCCACTAAGGCGCAACTCCTCATTTAAAACAAATCTGACTAATTTCCTATACAATGGAGACACTTTCTATTAAATAATATGGACATATATTTTGTATTTTGAGATATTTTTATAATATGGGGCCCGTTAGTTCGACCATTTTAATGTTTATATTTTGACGCCATAATGTGATTATCCTACATATCCATACGTTAGATACTGTTTTTTTTTACCCAAAAAGATAGTGGAGTTGGTTAAAGCAATTTGAACTGTCATGTCTCAAAATTAACAATGTCGATTTCCATTCAGGGTTGTATTCTGGCGGATTTTATTTGCTGATTTTTATTTTTTTTATTTTTTAATTTCACATTATTTAATCATTATATATTGATGAGCATACTTTATATGTTTTGGTATTTATGCACAAATATGTAATTTACATTTCAGTAGGAATCCTATTTACCTAACCATTATTCCTGGAAGACTGAATGACTAATGAATCTGTGATATTAGTTTAGTGCAGGACAGTATTTCAGCTGTAACAGACGGAGTTCGAATGTTATTGCCCAATTACATTGATTTAATGTTCGCATATTTGTTAAAACAATAGGACTCGCCGATTCAAGATTTTTCAATAATCATATATAGTACTACCTTGATCACAAATATAACGTTTTCCATATTCTCAAATTGTTATAAGAATATTGGCTAAATCACAGTTTTGGAGATTAAAATTGCACTTTTATGATTGAAGAATCCTTGCGGTTTGCCTAAATATCTGTTTAATTGAATTTGTAAAAAAATCGTGTACAATGTTACTGACAATTCATGAACATACAAGTAATGTTATTGACATAATTACCGACAGTTAATTCAGCCGTACGGTCATTTCCATAAATAAAGGTCTAGCGCATGTTAACACAATTTATCTTCAGATAATATTGTTCGAGTTATAACATTCCAATTATTAATAGACTTCAAACTTTACGTACCAGCAATTGTCATGGACGCCGCGATGCACCACAGTGTAAGGAAAACATCATTCTGCTTCATTTTCCTTAATCTATTCTGAATTTCCCAACACGGATGAGAATGTTAACTCTCTAATCGATGATCCAAACTAACAGTCTTCCATTTCGAACATAATGTATAACGACATCGTTCGTCCGGTTAGTCCGATCTGTTATTTCTAACTACGCAACAAGCAAGATTATGATCATTATTTTAAATATATATTGATGTGAGTGTCACGTTAAACAGTTTTCAAAGGTCATGGATAAGGTTTTACAAAAAATACAGTTTAAGTTATTGATGTATAATTATGTAGTTTGTAACTTTTGTAAACTGTTCAAACAACAATTATTCCAATATCGGTTTTTAGGACTTCCTGATTCAATTCAAACATAAATCCCCGTTCCAATACACAAACCTATTTTAAAGTTTACTCGCTCGATTTGAAATGGCGGTCCTACCCGGTTGAAGTATTCTCTTAAACCTTTAGGCAATTGTATGATTTGTTCATTATGCATACCGCGTACAATCCGGTCTGTATTCACCACATTTGACATAAGTGTGCGTATCAGGTTGCGAATAGCTGTAGTACATGTTCCGTTTGAATACGTCTGGTTTAACGGGTATAGTCCGTTCCAATGAAAGCGGTATTACTGTTTTAAATTGAAATAAGCGATACCCACAGGTGAGTATTCGTCTAAATTAGTTCCCTTTACATGTTGAAATTTCTTTATATTTATTTGACTTTATTTAATTGATTACTATATTTCATAATAATAGTTCGTGTTCAATATATCATCATCCATTGGTATATTTTGTATTATAATGTACTGATATACGTTTGATATAACATTCTTGTTGGCCATTATGAATTGTCAGTTAAACGTGACCATATCGTGTTGTTTAATCGCAAAACTAAATCATATACAAGCACTTACAATATTCCTTCCTGCGGTCTTAATCCTGTCGGTTAAGCATCTTTGCACATAAACGAGCCCCTTACCCTCACCCCCTCACCACTCAGACGTAAACTGGCGTATAATTTCAACAAGGACTTGAGCACAATTCGTTCCAATTAGTAAATGTACGCTGTATATCGTTGATATTGTTCGTTTGGATGCGTGTGTGACCGTTTGCATCCGCAAACGATGCTTATTTTACCAAAGTGACCGGAACCGGTACGTTTCCCAACGTTTTGATAATCTTATAGATGCTTTGTTTTAGAAAATATTGATTTTTTTTATAACCAGATTAAAAACAAACATCAAAAATCCTAATTATTCGATGAGGTTTGACCTTTTGTTTTTGTTTGAGCAGATGCTTCCGTAACAAAGGGGCATTCCCATCAATTTAGTTTTCATTGACATGATCCTTGATGTAACTTCTTATATATCAAGCTTGCAATGAGACACAGATTGGATTTGCGTTTCGGACCAGTCAAGTCAAGGAAAAGTTGTGTTCTACAGCAAGTAGGACAAATTATCTTCGCTCAATAAATCAAATTAATAATAATTATCTAGATATTGCACTAAACTTGTGCAAGTAGGTAGCTTACATATGGACATAGCCTGGGATTGCAATAAGGGCCATAAATTGTTTATGGCCAGTCAGGCCAATGTCAAGGTTACTTTTATACAAAAGGATCCGCTAAGAAACTTGGGTTATAAGTTTAACTTAGATTTGACGCATTGTGATGAAATTGTATGTGTAGGTAGCATATTAATCATGTATAATGCTTAGGATTAATAATACAAAGTTGCGTACAAAAAATGGCTATATGTTTATATTGAAAAAACTGATACTTATTTGATAAAAGGTTCTTTCATATGTCTGCTTGTGAATAAACTGCCTGATGCTTCAAATAACAATGTACAAAAGCTGTTTTTGTACGTAAATGTCCGACCTTACAATGCATCAAATGACTAGATTTATTTTATTCAATTACAGTCTTCATCATTTTTCTTGTCAATATAATATGTAATATGGTGAAGCACATTTTCTCACATGACATCCTTTACAGTGTTGCATATATTATGTATTTTAAGTGTAACACTCTGATGCAAAATTTGAGAGCCGTCTTGTCAGTGTTACTTACCATCCAGTTAATGGGGCTTGCAGCATAATACCACGTTCATGTCAATTCAGTTTGTTTTTTTAATAAAATGTTCACCTTTTGAAAATGTGTTAACATAAATTATATGGGTTATTTAACTATCAGATGTTAATTTTATTGGTATTTTTTTAACACAAATGATGCAATTGTATTCGTTTCAAATAGTTATTTTATACTGAGTTTAATAACTGTCAATGTGTTTTATTTCTTAAGCAATTAATATGATCAGGACCTTCTCTGAGTAAGTAACTGATAAAAATTATGTTGTCTAACTTAAATGTTACCAATACATATGTAATATCTGTATAAAGCGGCGTTTTCGATATTATTTATATGTATTCTTTTACTGACGCTTTGCTTTTGTTTTGTTGTACTATTCATTTTAAAGTTATTGTTTAACTTGTTACAAATAAACCGGTCTGCATGTGAAACACTTTTATGAAGTTCATAAATTATACAATACCATAAGGCTTCTTAAAATGTAAAGCCAATGTGATTATGAAGTGTTTTTTTTTCACTTGTGTATAAACTAGTGTGTTTCAACACTAGAGGTTCGATGTGTGTGCATTTGTGTCTAGTTCATGATTTATGCTCGTGTATGTCGTGTTGTATCACTGGCGGGTCATTATACTTAAATATAATTTGTTGTGATGTTTTGGGGACTGGTATTTTATATTGTGTTGGAGTTTTGAGTTTCTTGTTTTTTGACGTTGTAAGCAGAAAGTATTTTTATTTCCCCCAGTCTATACTGGGGGACATATTGTTTTTGCCCTGTCCGTGTGTTGGTTTGTTTGTTGGTTCGCACAAACTTTAACATTTGCCATAACTTTTGCAATATTGAAGATAGCAACTTGATATTTGGCATGCAAGTGTATCTCATGGAGCAGCACATTTTGAGTGGTGAAATATCAAGGCCAAGTTCATCTTTCACGGTCAAAGGTCAAATATATGGCTCAAATTGCTCAAAAGGGGACATAGTGTTTCACAAACACATCACTTGTTGTTTTTGTTTTCAAATTCCATATTCACATTACAATAGTGACCTATAACCCGTATATGAAAACACATTAATAGAAACCTTTTAGATAAAACTACAAACAGAACGACAATGCTAACGTCATACGTCATAAATTTGGTGTACTGAAATTGTGATTGCTTTTGTAAGTGCCACATTTTATCAGAGAGAGAGGGAGAGAGTTCCTCTTCTTTTTTCATACGCAATTTATTGATCGATTGTATACATCCGGCGTATCATGCAGTCTCATCCGAGAGAGACTACCCGATTCATTTAAATAAGCAACGTATTGATCTATTGTATACACAGCTCCATCGGGCATCAGTATAATCAATAAAACGCTCATTAAAATCAATGAGCGAGCATTGTTATTCGACACGGGTATTGGACGCATCAATAATGAAAACAAAATTCTTATGCATACACGAGAACAAAAAACGGATAAAGCGTATATTTTCTTTTTGTAACAGTTTACATGTAAACAGTCGAGTTAAAATAACATTTTACAATACATACTAGTATGACAGGTCGTACAACGCCGGACTGCAAATCCGAGAATCGCGGGTTCAATTTCACATACCTCGTATGGGTATTCTTCATGAAAGTATTAAGACAGCTATAGTCGCACTACCTCTCGAGGATAAAAGGCGGTTGTCAGTACATTGCAATGCGTGCAATTAGTACTGATGAAAACGCTTACCCTGGAAAAGTGTAAGTAAGTTAATTAACCGCAGTGAAATTAGAAACTACTGTTTTAGGCGGCATACCATCAATTCAAACCTGCAAACTTAATAATTAGCGGTTGTATGATGGTATTTGGATACACACTGTATTTAACGGCCGAGTACGGAGGTCTCGTGTGTATTTTTCTATTGACTTGATCAACGTTTTTGAAATTATTTTGCTATTGAAATGCATTTAAATTCTGTAATTTAGATCTATGTTATTGATTGGTAGATCAATAAAGTATAAAAAACGCCTCACCTGTTTTATGATAAAACAAAATGGATTGATCAATAATGGCAATAGAACCGTGTCTGTTTCAGACCAGAGACACATTAAAAATTAATAAAACTCTTTGTGGTTATGGTAATTGTAAAGGGAAACTCGTCAAATATTGATATTAGTCGGTCATTATTTGTTAATTGTTTTTCGGGTGCCATTGTTTCAAGTTTAAAATGAAGATCTCTTTGTTTTGCATGTCAAATGTGCATGGAAAATGGAGCCATACTTCATGTGCGTGTTGAAAAGCGTGTAGAAATATTTGCTTCAATATTGTTCAAATATTTTTTGTTCAACCAATTTTTTGAAATCAGGAGTATAGAATACTTATATAATATAGCATGAACTACTCGAAACGCTGGACTTTGCAGTTGTGGGTTTAGAACAGGGTGATCTGTATAATAGTGTTTAGTCTAGTGCTTCGGATTCAGTCATCGTAAAGTTGTTGTTGTGAATGGAATAAAGGTAAATTACAAATTGTTGTGCACCAATACATTAAGTGATTAGCATGCGTTTGAATAAATGTTGTTGTTTTTTGTCTTGCACAAGTAAAAGCTAATTCTGTGCGTGTCTTAAATAAACCTGTTTATAATCGCGTAGGATATATTTAAGTTAAGACAGTTACATACTATTCTTTATAATCATAATATTCAAATAAAATGTCGATATCTCAACATACAACATATTTTAGTGATGAAATAATCGTTAATGAGTTTGATTGACATAACCTTTAAAGTCATCAATTACATAGAACAAACTGTAAATTATTAATCTTATTTAATTATTACAAAGGTCATTAATGTTAAATTTAATCGATAAATTGTATGAATTCTTTTTCCGACCTATAAAAAGATAATGTAAACATAATGTTTTAATAAGGGATACAACACTCATCAAACAAAAAGATGTTTAAAAAAAGGGTTAATAAATTGATATTCATCATTCAATAATTTAAAGTCACGAAGCGTTTGAAACGCTTTTAATCGATACTTTGGATAATACACAAATTTCTGACAATGTTTATAACTCGCTCATCAATTTTAAAGCCAGAGTGGCGCATTAAAAGCCCACTAGCTTGTTTTTCCAGCGGTTACGGGCTCGAATCCCGAGGAAGGCTTTTTTTCAATTGTTTTTTTTTTCTATTATAATTATTAAAGACTTTTCAATAATTAAATAACTGTTTTTAAATATGTATTTGCGATGTTTTTTTGTTCAACAATACACATATCTGTATACGAGTCTGTTAAAAGAGGCTTAGAGAAATATACTCAAACCGACAGTGGTAGAGAAAACTGTAATAATAGTAAGAACACAAAGTGACTCGTAATCGTGGGTGAGTCCTTTAAACTCATCATACTATGCATATTGTATAATAACCGCAACATGTAATGCACAGTGTATGTAATCGAAGAAGGAAAAAAACAAGCCATGGGTGACGACCGAACTCATAGACCTATTTGACAAACGAAGAGAGGCATGAGCAGTACACCAGTCTTGCAAATTACCAGAACGCGTACAGGGAGGTAAGGAAGAAGATGAAAGAGGCTAATAAGGAATGGATTTAGGAACAATGTTCCATCATCGACAACGAGATGGTAGAAGGCAGCAGTAAAAAGGCCCACATCAACCTCAAGACCCTGACGAAGACCAGCCAGCCCAAGGAAGTAATATATCAGACGCTGACGGGAATCTCCTTACCGACAGTCCCGCAGTCTTAAACAGGTGGACTGATTACTGCAGTGAATTCGACAACTACCCGCTTCAACAGGACTCCATGCGTGGCATAGGTCGGACATCTGAATGTGTTACCGACTTGGTATCTTTTCATCGCTTCGTATTAAGATAATTAGTACAGATACTTAACTCATGGAAATATCCTAGTTTAGTCTTGTAATGGCAAATCTGACATGCAGGAATGAAATAGTAAGTCTGTGGAACGACATAAGAACATCTTGGTAAGGAATGAACAGTCGGACCTTTGTTTCAAAAATGTAATGGAAGAGCATTCTCCGGAGAGACACGTGACAAATCCGTCCAGAGAAGCAAGGTTCTCGGAAATATGCACTCAAAGACCTGGTTTGTCCGAGATAATGCCAAAGGACAGTAACCCATATATGCCTTATGTAATCTTGACACCCCATCCAGAATTGCTATCGAAAGTGAAATCAGTTAATAAGATTATACGCGGAACAGTGTCATACGTGCTCAAGATGGTGTGACAATATTATTGAACATGTATTGAACACATAGCACACATGATTACACTCGCCATTCAAACTTACGGGGTAGACTTCTATTTACGCTGGTGCAGTTTACCGCTTGACCAACAAGCAGATGTATTAGTGTGGCAAACGTTCCGCAACGCAAGCGTCAAATTTTACATTGGATAAAAACGTTATATCCTGTGTTAAAGGGATACGTTAAACATAAAACAATCTGAGATCCTTAATACTTAACCAAATGTATTGTAGATTATCGGAACTTGAATACCAGTACTTGATTCAACTCCATGCCTCCCATGCCATGAACTGAATAAAAGTTCAAACTTATGTTTATATAAGTTTATTCTGTTTATAATGTCAATGTTAACTGTATTTATCGCTGGCGACCTGTAAAATATTGCACAATGTATATATATATATTATCAAAGTTATAAAGTTTTCCCATTGCCTTATGTCGTCATCACGACCTGCTCGTTTAATTCCCAATTAACACTGTGTTGTGTGAGTAACTGAACAAAAGGTATATGTGACTGCATAGTAAATGTTTAAATGTACTGAAATGAATAAAATGTTACACACANTCCAATTTGAACCAATTGTGTATTAACAATGATAGCAAAGGTATTTACCTACTTGTTGAAACAATCCTGACATTTTTTATTTTTTTTAAATGAGCGAAATGTGGCTCCATGAAGTAGAAGATCGAGCAAAATGGGCCATGTTCAGGCATTAAGGGGAGAAAACTGCTTTAATTGCAAGCCTCTACGATAATTTAAGGATTTATACTAACTTATACATGTCTGCCATAACCTCTCAGCAGGGTTTCTCCAGAAAACTATTTATTGTGGAGAAATTTGCGTTTTTAATGACCATGTTAAAATATGGATACCATCTGGAGAAGACCAGGAAACCTAATGTGAGCAGCGATTTTATAATTCTTTTTCGTGACAAAAAACCTAATTTCCAGCCATTTTGTTGCAATTTCTTTGCTTTGTAGAGGCCTATAGTAAGTGTATGTGGGCACATATGAACACAAATGTACTGTTTGTGCCTTAAATATTATCAATAGTGCCTTTTCAACATGCTCCAGTTTTATTTCTTTATACCAACACTATTTTGGAAAACATAAAGAAAGACTTGACTGCTTTGTCACATAAATTAATTGGTTAGGTACATAGAATGATGTTTTAATAAGTGTATGTGGGAATTGTATGTAAAATATGTAATTGTGGTGTGTTCTGAGCCTTTTAGTACTTACTCGGCAAGCGTCTTAATGAGAAAAACTTATTTGAAATGACGTCGCTAAACTTGCGCTTAATTTTGTTTAGATTGCCTAATGTTTTCTGTGATCTTACTGTTTAGCGTATTCAAGTAATATAAAAATTGGCACAGACTGGCCATGAAAGGGATTGTCTATCAAACAAATTGTTGATTGTGACCTTTAAATTTCAATGAGCTGACTTGTTAATCCCCTTTGGCCACGGCTACTTTATAGACACAATCAAGACTTCAACACATGTTGATACCGATTTTAGCTTGATGCTATTTATATTATTTTCTGGTGGCGATGGTTGAGATGTCAATAATTGCTTCAAACACTTCAACCTTTCCGCACAATAAAAACAGATGAAGGCAAACACCATGACCTGTAAGAGAAGGAATAATAAATGAGTTTATTGCGACTGAGTCAACTAGAGCTACCACCAATCATTATGTACTTTCTACGATCTAAATAAATAGTGTTTAAACCAATGGTATTACGCTGCTCACAAGGTATTGGGTTTCCTGGGGTGTTATTGATTGGTAAAATCGCCTCAACTGTTTTATGATAAAACAAAATGGAATAATCAATAATGTCATGACAACCGCATCCGTTTCTGAACTGCGTTTTTGAAAGGACAAATATTGATATGAGTCGGAAATAACTTGTTAATTATATTGATTAAATATTTCTTGTTTTATTCGCAATCCTGCTTTCGGAATGTTTTGCATCTAAAACCATTTTTGTGAAATCGCACGTATAGAATACTTGTATAATATAGCATGAACTACTCGAAAAGCTGGAAGTTGCAGTTGTGGGTTTAGAACAGGTCGATGTACATAATACTGTTAAGTCTAGTGATTCGGATTCAGTCATCGTAAAATTGTTGTTGTGAATGGGATAAAGGTAAATTAAAATTGTTGTGCACCAATACATTGAGTGATTAGAATGCGTTTGAATGAATGTTGTTGTGTTTTTTTTTCTTTTACAAGTAAAGGCTAATTCTTTGCGTGTGTAAAATAAACCTTTATATAATCGCGTAGGATATATTTAATTGAAGACAGTAACATAATATTTTTTTAATCATAGTGTTCAAATAAAATGTCGATTACACAACATACACATTATTTTAGTGATGAAATAATTTTTAATGAGTTTGATTGACATAACCTTTAAAGTCAACAATTACATAGCAAAAACTGTAAATTATTAATTATATTCAATTAGGACAAAGGTCATTAATGTTTAATTTAATCGATAAATTAAATTTATTCTTTTTCCGACTAATTGAAAGTTATATTTTTCAGAGACACATCGAAGTTTGGATATCCTTTGTATAATATACATGCCAGAATATTAAAGCGGCTTTTTAACAATTCTAAAACATCACGAATTAAAAAAAAAGGTAAAGATTATGTTTAAATAAGCAATACAACACTCATCAAACAGAAACATGTTTAAAAAAAAAATGTTAACTAATGGATATTCATCGTTCCGTTATTAAAAATCGAAACTTTGGATAATACACACATTTCTGACAACGTTTACAGTATATATATAGTATAAAGTTTTACTCGCTCATTCATTTTAAAGCCAGAGTGGTGCATTGAAAGCCCACTAGCGTGTGCTTCCAGTGGTAACGGGCTCGAATCCCGAGGAAGGCATTTTTTCAATTGCTTTTTTTTACTATTATACTTATTAAAGACTTTTCAATACATTAAATAACTGTTTTTAAATATAAAGTTGTGATGTTTTCTTTTGTTCAACAATACACATATCTGTGTACGAGTCTGTTGAAAGAGGCCTAGAGAAATATACTAAAACCGACAGTCGAAGAGAAATTAGTAATACTAGGTAAGAACAAAATGTGACTCGCAATCGTGAGTGGGTCCTTTAAAATCAACATGCATACAGTACAATAACCGCAAGATGTAATGCAGTGAATGTAATCTAAGAAGGAAAAACAAGCCATGGTTGACGACCGACATTATGGATTTTTGTACCTAAAGAATAGACCTGAGGTATGAGAAGTTTACCAGCATGGCAAATTACCAGAAAGCGAACATGGAGGTAAGGAAGAAGATGAAAGAGGCCAATGAGGAATGGATTTTGGAACAATGTACCATCATCTACAAACAGATTACAGCAGGCAGCAAAAAAAAAGGTCTTCAACACCCTCAAGACCCTCACTAAGACCAGTGTTATATCAGACGCTGACGGGAATCTGCTTACCGAGAGTGCCGCAGTCCTAAACATGGGGACTGATTACTGCAGTGACCTCAGTGACCTCTACACCTACCCGCTTCAACCGAACTCCAGTCTCCTTCAGAACGATCCCTGAACAGAAGCGGACGACGAAAGTCCGTTCATTCTTAAGGCAAAGTTGGAGGAGGCATTTCGTAGTCTTAAGGCAGGAACATCTCCGGGAGTGGATAACGTCCCTTCCGAGCTGATTAAGCAAGGAGGAGTGGCAACGACTGCCGCAATGACGACATTATGCCAAAGGATCTGGAAGGAGGAAAACTGGCCCAAGGAGTGGACACAGTGACTGGTCATACCCCAGCCGAAAGAGGACAATCTCAAGTTGTGCGAGAGTTACCACACCATTAGCCTCATCAGTCATCCCAGCAAAGTCATGCTAAGCATTATCCTAAGCCGAGTAATGCCGAGGAATTGCTGGCCGAAGAGCAGGCTGGATTCATAACTGGGCAGAGCATAGTGGAACAGATCTTCAACTGCAGAATAATCATAGAGAAACACATGCAACATCAAGGTGAGCTCTTCAACAACTTCATTGACTTTAGGAAAGCTTTCGACCGCTTGTGGAATAATGGAGTATGACATGTTATTAGCGGATCCAACATTGACGAAGGGCTGGTGAAAGTCATTCAAGAACTCAAGGGAAACGCCAGCAGCGCAGTACTTAACAACAGACACCAGGGTGACCACTTCAGGACATCAGTGGGCGTCCGTCAGGGATGTCTGCTCTTTTCCTTGCTGTGCAACCTTTTCCTCGAGAAGATACTGCAGGAGACTTTCCATGACCACCACAATTCTATCTCCATTGATGGGAGACCGATCTCCAACTTGAGATTCTGATGACATTTACCTCGTGGGTGGCACCAGCAGTGAACTTCAAGATCTCACCAACAGACTCTACAAAAGAGCAGGAGCTTACGGGATGGAGGTCAGCACGGAAAAGTCGAAGATCATGGTGAACAGCACAACCAACACCAGTGCATACATCACCATGAACGGCGAGAAACTAGAAATAGTAACCAGTGTTAAGGGCATGGGTGCAACCATGTCCAAGGATGGTACCAGTACCGCTGAGGTCTGAATAATAATTGCCATGGGGATTGCAGTGATGGCCAGACTGTGCAGGTTTTGAATACGCAGTTCCATCAGCTTCCACACCACGTACAGACTCTACAAGTCCCTCGTAGTCTCCATCATACTCTACGGCTGCGAGATCTGTACGCTTCACGCGGGCACAGCACGCAGGATACAGGCATTTGAACATTAATGTCTCCGAAAACTGCTCCTTATCACCTACACGGAGCACAAGACCAACGAATACGTCCGGAACATGACTAGAACACTTGTTGGCCCACAAAGGCCCCTACTGGCGACCGTCAAGCGACCAAAGCTGGCTTGGTTGGACACGTTAAAGAGTGGACATCCCTTACCATGGATGAATCACTCTCAGTAACACAAAACAGACCTGACAGAAGGAGGATTTCTGTATTGTCGTCCCCTATTTGTCCCCAATGGTCACACCGGTCAAGAGATTGATGATGATGATGATGTAATCGATAACGCTTTCTCTTATATGGCGCATTGTTAATGTACGCAAATCGTGTTCGGAATGAATTTTATCGAGACATCTTGTAATCGATATGTTATTGGACAGACGGTACTAACGCTACGGTGGCCCAGGTCTGACATTTGAATGTATTAACGACTTGGTATCTTTTCATCGCTACGTATTAAGATACTTATTACAGAAACTTAACTCCCGGAAATATCCTTGTGTAGTCTGGTAATGAAAATTATGACATGCAGAAATGACATAGTAAGTCTGGTAACAAAACATAAGCAAATCTTGGAAAGGAATGAACAATGGGTCCTATGTTTCAAAAATGCAGTGGAAGAGCATTCTCCGAAGACACGTGACAAATCCGTCCAGAGTTGCCAGTGTCTCGGTAATATGCACTCAAAGGCCTGGTTTGTCCAAGATAATGCCAAAGGACGGTAACCCATATATGCCTTATGTTATCGTACTACCCCATCCAGAGTTGATGTTCATAGCGAAATCAGTGAATCGAGCCGTAGTGCGTATGTTATCAAGATTAGACGCGGAACAGTGTCACAAGTGCTCAAAGTGGTGTTACAATATATTTCAACATTTATTTTTCTTCTGCCCTTATATTAATCCCCACATAGCACGCATGATTGCACTCGTCATTCAAACTTGCGGGGTAGTCTTCTATTTACGCTAGTGCAGTTTACCGCTTGAACAACAAGCAGATGTATTAGTGTGGCAAACGTTCCCGGCGCAAGCGCGTCAAATTGTACAATGCTTAAAACGTTATATCGTGGGTTGAAGCGTTACGTTTAACATAAAACAGTCTGTGATCCTAAATACTTAACCAAATGTATTGTAGATTATCGTAACTTGAATACCAGTACTTGATTTAATTTCATGCCTATACATTATAGTTCAAACTAATGTTTATATAAGTTTATTCTGTATATAATGTCAATGTTAACTGTATTCATCGCCGCTGACGACGTGTAAAATATTGCACAATGTATATATAGTATGCTTATGCTTTTTGTAAACTATTGTAAATTGTTTCCGTTTATTTGTTCAGCTCTTCATGTATTGTGAGGAAATATGTTATTCAGTTTTCCCATCGCCTTGTGTCGTCATCACGACATACTCTTTTAATTAAACAATACAGATTGTTGATAAGTGATAAGTATCACGCTTTTAAAACCATCATGACTTACTAATCCTTTACCATGGTTTATTTAGTCGATACCGCGACCACCGTACTCATTTCCGCGTGTTATTTCATAATGACAATTTACTTAGTCATCCTCACAACTAACTACTAAATTTCAAGGACCTAGTTAACCTATCCCATGACTAAGGTATCTTGTGAGAAGAAGATAGTTTTTTCGTCTTAAGTAACGACATAAATACAACACATTTAGTAAATACTGTGCGGTGAGTAATGTCAGTGAATAATCACCTGATAATCTCATTTATGATTATGTGAAATAATAAGGTTTTATCATATCACTTTGCTTGAGTGACATGTTTCCATGGAGTTGTTTAATCAATTTTTTATAGCCTCAATTTCAACCTGATAACTATCGAAAATATCCAATTGCAACGGCGAACGACATGAATGTGATCAACGGATGTTATATTAATAACGTCAACACTGTTCTAATAAAAGGATGAACTAAACAGAAAATGTGCTTATTTCATCGTAAGCTCTTATTTTTATCGCATTTCGCACACATATTTTCACTAATGGCTTTTCTAGTCTTGAAAGTTGGTTTGTTTTACGACCACTTATTAAAAGATAAATCGACATAATATATCTTATATCAAATAATATCGTAGGGAGCAGTGGTCTAATTGTAGGATGCTGGCTTAGAGATCGAGAGGTCCCTGGTTCGAATCCCGCCCTGACTACTGGAATTTTCTTGAGCAAGAAATTTATCCCACATCTGCTGCTCTCCACCCAGGTGTATAAATGGGTACCTGTAAGGGAAATAAGCCAATGTGCCGTGGCTGCATACTGCGCCAAGATGTTAACGGACGACTTATGACCCGGTGATCGGGGGAAAAATGTGAAGCGCCTCTGAACGCAAATACTGTATGAATAGGGCGCTATACAAAATATTATCAATGTCGTACGTATAGCACCGTAAAATAAATAAAATGACACATTGACATTCACTTCATTATGACCGTACAGACGCTGGCAGTCACACAAGATCAATCAGTCATTGAGTTACATCAAGACGTAAAATCTTATTGTAATAAATTGCTTTTGGTTTACCCGTTACCTCAATCCCATGTCAAATGCTTCTATGCTATTATGACCTACTATTTTAAACAATGAACTGTTATACTCTATTGAAAGAATTTAATACATACAATTATCGGGATTACAATAGGACTATTCCGTTTCGCAATACTAATGCGTAGTTTGATTTGTATCTTTAAAGATTCCGATTTTAAAAGAGCACACGTGTTTATAAAAGGACCACTATATACTAATTTTTATGCGACATTAAGTTTATGTGTGGGTTGTGAATATATATATTTATGAATAATGTATGATACATTGCTATATGGAAATAAGTTTAAATAACAGGTAAATGTTTATGTTTTGATAAATATCTAACAAATCGATCTATAAACAATTTGTTAAGGGACGAATTTTTAATGCAATGGTATTTCAATATTCAATTGTAATTGTTTAATATGTTTTTAATATTGTATAAAAGAAAGAAAGTAAATAGATTTTACAGTTAATACACAAAAAGATACATTTTCATTTCAGAGAGAATATACGCGATGGCACAGGCAGATAACACAAAAGCCAATAAATTGGCTTACCTTCATGTTCGAATTGTTCAACGAGTTCTGAGAAATTTGCTGCAGTTTATAGTTACACAGAATAATCAACAATGGAGTTTGGCCGATTATATTCACGCGAATGGTGAACAAATCCTTCGAACTCAGTTTGGTCAACGACATTTTCAAATTCTATTCCCGAGAAACAGTGAGGTAACAATTGACGCGTTACCCTTATATTTGATTGAGCATCTAATAACTGATGTTCCAGAGTGTGTTTTATTGCCTCGTGATATTAACGATGCGATACGTGCCCTTATTCAAAGCAGACGTGAATCAAACACACCCATTGTAACGGGCGTGAATGATATATTCTTTGACGATCAGTTGGAAAATGTACAACAACTTTTAACAACTATCTGTCGTTTTATGAATAACAACTCGTTACAATTAGAGATTCAGAGGGATATCGAGAGTTTACGCCTGACTTCCTTCGGTAACGACGAGACTGTTTTGGATGAATTCAGTGCGCACTATGAGAAAGAAAAGTCAAGCAGAAAAGCTGTTACTTCTATCATGAATGGTAAATTCATTGTAAAGTGCTATTTTATTTACGAGCAATATTTTGTTTGTTATAAGGTAATATATATTTATATATAACTTTTAATATTAACACTGAATATGATATAAAATATTACGTTACCAATATGTTTTAGTGTGGTCGTTCCTTTATCAGTTCAAACAAACAATTTCTAACTTTGTTTCCGATTGCCCACAGAGCAGCGCACTTTTCATCAGATACTTGCAAACGTCGCTATACTTCACGAAGGTAATGTATCAGATCCGTCAATACTAAGTGCGCACCTAATTAGCATAATAGATTCTGAAGTATTATGTGTCTTACAATCGTGTCAGTAAAACTTTATTACTTGTTCCCCAGTTTTATAATGTCACTGAGCGTTCTAATTATATATCAGTCAGCTACACTTCGATAGATATAAACTTAGTTTGTGGGTGGAGTTATTTAATCAATTATCCACGAAATTATATAAGAGATAACTTTACTAAAATTGTTGAATTTTTCAAAAATCAGGAAATGAACCAGACCAACCCGCCGAACAAAGGACTGAGCTATTACGTCCAAATGAAGTGTTCCCTGTTCAAGTAACAGGTATAACATGGTTTTATCATTGTAATTACTTGAAAATTTACATAGGAACATGAAACTAGCGTAAATTTTAAATACAAATGTACATTCATTAATCGCGTAAAATAATATGTATAACTTATTCCTTTTAACCAAGTGAAAAAGTGCTTATACAAGTGTAATTTTCTCTGAGATGCAAGCACTATGATTGCAAGTAAAAAAAAATCTGGTCATGTTTGGGTGTAACTTATTTTTTAAGAAATATTTACATTATAGATGCAGTCTTGGAGCTCGTTGCACAAACTGATAATACCACATTAAATGCTAGAATATCTAGAGATTTTGTAAACATCATCAACAACCAAGAAGATTCATCTGAGCCGAATGCTTTATGGGAAAGACGTGATGAAATCAGAGCTCATGTTACAAGCACGTTTTCATACTATGGAGGTTTGTATAATACCTTATTGAGCAACATTCATGTAAAATAATATCTCATCAACTTGTAATGATTCTGTTTTTAGATTTACCACGCTATTTACAATTCACGATTGTAACAATAATGTATTATCAACATAAAATATCGAGTATCATCTATAAAGAACTGAACGGTAGGTATATAGTTATTCCCATAAGCAAGAAGATATTATAGTACTTCAGGATTGATTTAAATGAATAAATATGTATTTATTAAATTAATTGTGTTATTTGTTGACACCAGATTTGTATGCAAAGCAAGGATGTGTACAGATTTGCGTAAAGCCACGATCAGTTAAACATTTGTTCGAACTGTTCGAAGATTGTGTCAGTGGTGAAATTACAAAGAAACTGAAACCTGTAGAGGAATTGATCCGAGACATCAACAATTTTGAAACCTACAAACAGGAAGCTGTGCTGTATCAGGACCACTATGACTCGGTGATGAATGAAATAGGTTGGTTTCTTGACAAATGTTTTTGTCAATATTCGTTTACTGTTTCATGTAACGACTGCATGTTTAATTTACAATCAAATATAAAAGATAGTGCTAAGATCGATTGTTTGTTTCATTTGTATATAAATATGTTGTGTCTTTTTAATACACAGTTTCACAACTAAGGCATCAATTCGAAGAAAGAGGTTTTCCTTTGCCGAATGAGAATACCGTTCCAAGGGTTGAGTTATCTCAAAAAGGAACAATTCTTGTTCGAGTCCCATGTCCATCTAGGATTGAAAGTGACCAATTTGAAAACACATTCAAGTCAGGATATATGAATGACTTGGTCAAACCACTGGAAGACATCTTGAGTGCCGCATATGGAGAAAATTATGTTTCGTTAAAGGCACAAGTGGATGATGGAAAACATGCCATATCGGAAATCCCTGGTACAGGTTTAAAGAGTGATGGTAATAACATATGAGAATTATTATGCAAATAATAATGTCATTAATATTTACCGAATGAAACATGTGTATTCTACTGTTATGTGAAAGTTATTGACTAATTTAAACTTAAAATCGTATTGAACTGATTCTTGTTTTTCTATTGATGCAAATATACAACGCTCATATTAGCGACAGCCAACTTTGTAACTTATGAAACTTTTCGGTGCATTTGAAGCAAAGCATAAATAAGGTCATAAATAATCATTTAAATTTATTTTAGATGAGCAAACCACATGTGAACCAGTGTTAATAACTGCCAGGTATTTATTGGTGATTTGTATAGCGTAAATTTCACAACATTTTCGCATAACGTACATGTTTTTCCTTTAAAACGATAATACATTTTTAATTAAAATCAATATTTTTGTAAAAAGCCCTGCCTACAGACTGATCCCGGAATTCGCATGAGTTTACAAAAACCCACCAATCACCCCGGTATAAACAATGGTCCATTATATAAACCAATGATAACTTACTTTAAATAATAACGGGTGATACGGTGTGTGATTTTGAAAGGATTATAAATGGGTAAGCTTTATTTGAACCAGCAGATTAGTGTGTTTTTTTTCCAAAAGGTCGTTTTTCCGTGATACATATATTACAAAGAAAAGTAAATACATGCTGGAATATGTTGTCATGATACAAAATCCCGTGAAAATAATTTCCGGTTTAGAAAATACATTAATTTATCTTTAATTCGAAAGTACGTAAATGGAAATGAATATTTGCTTTACTGTTCTTCACGTGTAATTTACCCACACACGCCAAGAGCATTAAACGCTTTCAAGTAAAGATAAAATATATTAAAAAAAACTAGGTTATGCCTTAGCAATATTTTACCGCTTAATATGCCGTATTTAAGATGTTTACAAAAACGGCGCAGCAAAGTTTTGTTCTTATTTAAGTGTAATGGATTTGTGGAAATACGTGTTTTTAATTATATCACTGCAGATGCGATCCGAAATCGGACACGTATAAACTGAAAGACGTTCATGTTGAGATGACAGATGACTCGTCAAACCCTTCCATCACAGGATTTGCCGTTGTTCCACCGAATTATATTATCGGCGCGGATGACATAAACAACTGTATCAAATTGTTTGATATCGAAACCAAAGCACGCATAGGGACACCGATTCGAACGTGCAACAAATCTACGTGTAAACCTGCTTGTCATATATGTAAACCATGGGACGTTGTACTGATAGACGAACAAAATAAACAGGTTGTTGTGTCTGTGCCTGAAAGTGGGACGCTTATTTTTGTCACAATTACAGAAAATCAGCTTGTCCAATACAATGAGCTCGTCGGCCATGACCACTGTCGGGGGCTCGCATTCGCCGACAACCAGCTGTATGTAGGATACGAACATCCTAAACGACAAATCAAAGTTATTGGACTCGATGGAAAAGAGAAACGTGTGTTTAGTGATGTCAGGTTCCACTCACCTTGGTTTTTGGCGTTTGATGAACAATCAAAATCTGTGTACATCTCTGAGGTATTGAAATCAAAAGTTTACCAATTAAACGAAGGTGGAAATATTGTGAAAACAATCAACGTAAAGCAAATTATCAAGACGCAAAGAGGGATAGCAATCAAAGACCAATCCACGTTGTACATTGTTGGACGTGGATGGAAAAAAGAAGAGGACTTTGCATACGAAGTAGATATTATCTCGGGGAAAAGTACCGCCATTTTGCGTGTTGAGGATTCTTTTCCAAAGTGCGTTCGAAGATACAGAGACTCGATGTTCCTGAGTGTTTATGGGTTGGATAGAATCCTGCAATTTGAAATTTAAGATAAACCTTCTTAAGTCAGATACTTAACAAGTATTCCGAAATCGAATCCGATTACTTATAAAATTAATGATTTTGTGTACACAAAAGAGAGACATTTTATTTGAAAAACTAACAAACTCTGTTTGAAAATATGTGAATTGCGAAAGTTTGAATATCGCATGGATGATCTCCATTTTTAAAAAAACGTTTTAACTGTTTTTGTTTCTTGTTTGTTTCTAAAAGGTTTGCATCTATACACGAAATTGTTCATTTTATTGATCTCGAATCATCTAAAATAGAGACATTATCGTTGATTTCAATTAATCTGTCGTGTATCCAAACATTGACTAATAATAATTTCTAATAACTACTTCCGGTGTTTGTTTTTTGTCGTCTGTGTTTTTGCTAAATATCTTGATGTTCTGGTTCTGACTCTTCTAAAGCTTGTGTTTGGCGTGTAGTTTTTTCTTGTGTGAAGCCCAGAAATGGTTTAGTGGACTAGTTTATAAAAATCCATGGAAATACAGCTGAAAAACGTCAAGCAAATGTGAGTCTATATCTTTATGAAACATTCTATCTTTAGAGAAAACCTAAGCTAAATTTAGTAACAATCGATGTGTGCACTGCGGTTTTAACTGATTTAAACTGCTATTGTCATCGCGCTACCGACTGCCCAATCTACACTGCTCAAATAAAAAAGTGTATCACGATGAGTTTTAAAGCATCTACACCGAATGCTGCTGCTGCGAAAACCAACAAGACAATTTCAGTCTTGTCCACTCAAGAGCAGGGGGAAGATCAAAAGAAGAATAGGATTGAAATCGGCTCAGGTCGTGATTTTAATTTAACCTTTGACAAAATGGAAGAAATCGAAAAAACTGATGTCAACCTAGATGAAACAACATGAATTTAATTATTGAATCAGTTAAAGATTCTATTCAATCATCTTTCTCAAACCAAATGTAAAGCATGGTGGAATCAATTGCAGCCGGGGTTGTAGATAAGCTATCCAATCGGATCGAGTGTCTTGAGAATGACAACCAGATACTACGCAACGAGAACAACATGTTGCGAGATCGAGTGACGGACCTGAAAAACCAGATGGATGCCGGCGAGCAATACAGCAGGCGTAATAATGTTCGAATCTTTGGAGTCCCGGAAAGCTCAGATTCAAATGAATGCACGGATGACGTTGTGATGGACTTGTGCAATACTCTTGGCGCTGATGTTTCTATAAATGAAATGGATCGGTCACATAGAACCGGTAAACGCGGCGGACGCAAACCTCGCCCTATTATAGTTAAGTTTACCAGCTTCAGGGCCAGGCAAAAGATGTATACCAAATGACTTGACCTAATGTTACTCAGCGGGAATGACGGAATCTTCATTAACGAAGACCTAACACACCACCGTTCGCAGCTGTTTTTCGTCGCACGTGGACTGGCGAAGTCTAAAAAAATGAAAGTACCTGGTCATCGGTTGGCGATATACTGATCAGGGTAATTGAGCATGACGAATCAACCGTCAAACGCATTGGATGTGAATCGGAACTTGATAAATACAAACTCGTGTAAATAAAGTGCTATACTTTTTTATCAGTATATATTCAATCCGCTGTTGAGCCTTTTATATGCACGTAGATCACGTTTTTTTCACTTGTGTGTTTATGTAGTTATTAATTGGTTATTGGAGTAAGATAAAAAGTCCCGTTATCATGTGTCACCGTTTGACTATCATTAAGGACGTATGCTGCAGTTTCAATTCAAAATTACTTGTACCTAGAATTTGATCATTTTTGGTAATTAGCTAGAACCATCTGTTGTGGATAGAAAAGTAAAATAAAAACATGGGTCACCAGTGTTGTTATTTTTTTTATTCGCGCTTAAACAACATACCTATTTTAGCATAAGTATAAATTAAAAATAAGGCAAACACACACAAATCGTGTTAATTAGTGATACAACTGTTGAAAAAACTTATATCTCTCTCGGTTTGTATAATACTGATTTAACTTTACTGCAAATTCATAAAAAAATAACATAAATGGATTTTTCGGGGCATTAATTTATGAAAAACAACAACAACAGAATTTCACACATGAAAATCAATTCCATGCATGTTACTGTTATTATTAATTAAGTCTTTCCTATTCCTAGATTTTGTCCAAACTAACCCAAATGTTTCATTATTTATTACTTTATAAAAATATAAAAAGAAAAACATAGGTCACGGGGGTCGTTTGTTAACAATCGAAGTTTATCTGCATGTAGTAAAATACAATTAACAACAAATCAAAACAATATACAGGGAAAAGTTTGTAACACAAACTAGTAAATGTATGCCAAAGCAAAAGTAGAGTAAGATTTAAATAAATCACAAATTATGTGTATCCAGATCAGTAAAAGTAGGTTAATACAGCATCCAAAACAAGATGTGAGCAATACATTTAAAGGGGCATATCAACGGTATTAATTGTTATTCTTAACATGACTTGACCATTGTTAGGCTGTATGCCAATGCAAAAGTAGATTTCATTTTAATCAAGACCCAAATAATTAATAATATGTATCGAGATCAGTAAAAGTAGGCAGTATCCAACTAAAAACAAGATGTATATAAGACACTTAAAGGGGTACATCAACGGTATTAATTGCAATTCTTTACATGACTTGACCAATCACGGCATTCCATTGTTTTGCATAAATGTATCTTTAAGCAGTTATATATTATTGGAATTGGTAAGAAAATGAATACGCAAAACAATATATACACACAGTTAATGTA
>VMBQ01006246.1:0-12831 GCA_007657795.1 Dreissena rostriformis | reverse complement strand
AATCATCGCGCAAATACAGGAAGAAGCAGCAATAATGGTTGTAAAAATTCCATATTACATTGCTTGGTTGTTTATGTGACTGCTAAAAAAAATAATAATAATTAAATCAAACAAGCAAAGCCTATCAGAGAGAAAATAAAAATAAAATGGAACTTTATAAACCCAATGACCTATGCATGTAGATTACAACTGGGAAAGTCGGTCGAATGACGTCACAAAAATTCATAATGACGTGAACAGTGTAGTTTTCATGCAGATATGTGCCTACGACACAAAGACACAATTTAATTCAACAGTGAAAAATACCTATTATATAACTAATGATTCCAAATATTAAGAGACGAAAGATAAAGTGCATACGACACAAAGACACAATTTAATTAAAAATTAAAAAGTGAAAAATGCCCATTATATCACTAATGATTCCAAATTTTAAGAGACGAAAGATAAAGTGCATACGACACAAAGACACAATTTAATTAAAAAGTGAAAAATGCCCATTATATCACTAATGATTCCAAATTTTAAGAGACAAAAGATAAAGTGAATCGAAAACCATCACGCACGTGTTTTTAAGTACATAAGCATCATATCCTTTTGATAAAAACGAGTTAATTAAATGGAAAAGTTTAATATGAACATTTTCTTTAACATATTTTAACTTGCGGACACGTTTCAAAACATCCCCATAAAATGATGGATGGGAAATTCCATTAGTTAAATGCCATTTTAAAGAAACATTATATTTTGTAATTAAATCACCATACTTAGAGTGAAATATAGCGAACTTACCTCTTAGGTTATGATACAAAAGACCCTGTTTTAGCAATGTCTTCGTTAATATAAGATTATGATCATTAAAATCTTTAATACATGAACATGCTCTGGCATAACGTACCAACTGCGAAATGTAAATACCATAGGAAGGACCTTTAGGGATGTTGCCATCTAGGAACGTCAAATTTACTATTTTAACTTAAACATCTTATCTGATGAGGCATATCAAGACACAATTATTATGTTTTCCAAACAATTAATTTGACAATATGTTTTTATTTACATTCTGTCTTCAGTTCAAGTATTACAACATCTGACATTCATTTGCATCTGTACTGCTACATTTGCTTTAATTTTATACATAAACTTTTTTTACATTCACCTCAGGTTCAATGTGATTTGTGATCTCACCTGTGAATTAATGTATTTTTGAACTGTTTTGTAAAAAGGTTAACTTAAACATCTTATCTGATGAGACATATCAAGACACAATTATTATGTTTTCCAAACAATTAATTTGACAATATGTTTTTTATTTACATTCTGTCTTCAGTTGAAGTGTTACAACATCTGACATTCATTTGCATCTGTACTGCTACATTTTCTTTAATTGTATACATAAACTGTTTTTACGTTCACCTCAGGTTCAATGTGATTTGTGATCTCACCTGTGAATTAATGTACTTTTGTACTGTTTTGTACTCAATTACGTATGATTTCTTCATTTCTGCGTTTCGTATATATTTAACATTGTATGCATTATTAAACATGATAAACTGTTTATTGTCTGCTTGCACAACTGTTTGTTGTTGTTTTTTTTCTTGGCCATAACATTGTGTTATTCTAGATCATTTCAACTATAAATATTGCGTGTGTATGTCTCACATTCCCTTGTTTAATATAGTTGTTCAGGACAAGTCCAGCACAGATAGTTATGCCGATCGCGTAAGGAGAAATTACCGACACGTTGCAGCAGTCTCCAATAGTCAAATGAAGAAATGCCGAGCATGATATGCAGTTCTTGAGCTTTTATCGACAGCGGAAACTGCGCCTTCTGTTTACAGATATTGGTTGTTTACTCAGTGGCACATCGGCATTAATTGAACCCTTTATCCTGATGCATGGCGGGGGTATTGTGATGGGTTCAAAAACGTTTCGAAAGGTTGTTGAATGTTTGCCGAACATTCCGAAGACGTCCCGTATAAAACATGTGGCCTCGAAATTGTACAATATAAAGAGGTGAAACTGCAGTTACTACAGCAGTATTTAGAACTCTTTAAATTTGGATGCCAAAGTGTTGCCGATTCCGATCAGGCACCGAAGGTTGCAGGAGCCTTAAAATCAGTCACGCACTGGTCCCAGAACGTCGCGAATACAAAACGAAATATCCCCATTTTACCAAATTCGCTTTCGTGAATCATTCGAGCGCCTAGTTCACGACAGACTGAAGCCATAACGATGCAAAACTATTTAAAGCACTCTTTCTGCCTACGTATCAATGGAAATACAATATAATCGATTGAAAGACGACACAGTCAGGGTTCATTTAATTCATTTATAAAGAGGTTAACGGTCGTGCTTCGGTACATAAATAAACCCTGACAGAAGAATGTACTTACAGCTCACATTCCTCTTTTGAGTATGCACTCTCAACGAAATAACTTCTGTTGATAAAAGTATAATTGGTTGTTAAATAACAAAACTAGCTTGGTATTAATAACTTCGTTTCAACGCTTAGGCAATGGATTGTGATCGCTGGTTTCCCGCATAATACACACCGGTGGTTAACTACGAAAGTTATTAAAAGCAATATTAATCAATATTTTTATATTTCCAAAAAAACATAATCATATTTGCCTGACCCATTTCCATTCTTATTATATCGTATACGTTTATTAACGAATAGTCATCGTTATGTGGAACCGTCTCACGCTAACCAAATATAAATCGGTTCCAATTCATTAAATACAAAAGTTGACAGAGCCTCGAATAAAAATGGGAGGCCGATAAGAACTAGTAGTTTATGAAAACAACATCATCAATATGGTTTGGGAAATTACTTTTCAAAGAAATATAATAATAATGTATATTTCAATTATAAAGTATATACATGAAGAATAGCTGTTATATGAATCCCGAGATCCAAACATCAACAGAACAGAAACCCTTATACCAATAACACCATATGAATATTAAGTTACCGATGACACACACAAGCAGTATAAATCTGTTGAAATTAAATAAGATTCAATAATACAAATGTGAGTCCTCTTCTCATGAGTTATGTAATGTAAACGTTAAAATGATCTTACAACACAATCCACCAAGTTAAACTAGTCTTTTTCTTAGTCAATCTCTTCAAGACGAACTGTAACACTTCCTTCAACTCAAATACGTTTTAGTTACTGAATTATTTCGACAATTACACCACTAATAAAAAGGAGACCGCTCAAACCAATTGAACCTACGTCGACCGATTTCCCTTACACACGTAAATTTAAGCAGCTTTAAAAATGTGCATATACAAATATGATAAAGTGCATGTTATATGATTAACCCAATATGATTAACCCAAGATCGTATTTACACGACACAAAACTGCTTGCATATGAAATAATAAATCTGTCCCACAACATTGCCAAAGTCCGAAGATAGTCTCCTGAAAGTCTTTGAAGCACTCAACGAGGTCAGACACAAAATGTTTTCATTGGGTGTATTCATCATGCCAGTGTTATATCACTTGCATCCTGTTCACAGTTTATTTCATAAAAATCACATCAAGCTTGGTCGATGTAAACTAAAGTAATGGATCAGCAAATACAAACCTTAACCTAAATTGGATAAGTACTGAGGGAATAATAATTGAATTGCAGGTTAGATGAATGACCCTTAGTCAGCGACCAAATACAATGAAAAATATGACATTAATGAACATTGATTTTTAAATTGAATTTCTGAAGCAGTGTTAGAGATATGGAGTAGTGGCACGCACTCGTTAACTAAATATATTTAAGTACGAAGGGGGGTGATTTTTCTAAATGACAGGTAAGAGATGTGATTCTTGGTCAGTGATCTACCATCATAATACCGAATATGCTTATGAAATTTCAATTGCATATTTGTAGTTGTTACATCGGTATATATTTGCTACATAGAGACCATAACCCACATTTCATCTTACATGCTCAACTTAGCCTGATTTGTATAAGTACACATGGGCATAATCCGGCCTAAAAGACTCGTCACAGTTATATGTCTTGGTCATGGAACATTTATATAGATCATAGACATATTGTTGTAATTCAGTGTCGATAGTAGTAACATACATATGACGTCTTTGCACGTAAACGTTAGTAAGAATATTTTAGTACAAAAAGGGGCATAATTTGCCTTGATTGCAGGTCTGTTATTGAACTTCGTTTGGCAATTACACCGCACACACCTGCAGCGTTTGAATTGAAAAGCTGTAGTAGAAACTGTGATATAGAAAATTGTTCACGCAAATCTTAACCAGTGCATTACGCCGACGCCCAAATGGGCGATAATTATAGCTCAGACAATTCGTTGACTAGCCAAGCCAAAAATGAGTACTGAATTATGAAGTAACAGTCAGGACAACCTGTATGTATTATGTCCAAATTGTACAATTGATCTAAAAAGGTAATCTTAACCTTCAAGAAACACTGTTGTGTCTTATACGCGAAATTCGCCTCTATATATTGAACATGTATGGGAAATTAATTTAAAATTGCTTTACGATTGATGAAGTAACAGTTACGACAATATGTTTTCCGCAAACATTTTACCCCTGATCTGTTAGTGTTACCTTGACCTTTGATTAAAGTGAAACTGGTCTTACACTACACAAACTGTTTTGATACGGTGAACATATGTGTTAATTATTTATTTGCATGATGAATGAAGTTCCAGTCGGGAAAAGCTCTGCCGAATTACGGGAATTCGTTCCTACGTTGTTTTACAACCCTGATATTTGTTCCTATGTTCTTTTGACAGCCCGGACATTGGTCCCTACATAAAATTGACAAACCGGACATTGGTTCCTACATTATTGCCATCCTGGACATTCTTCGTATACTATCTTGTTAAGTTTTCTAATTATAGGAACCCATTCATGAATACTGAAACGGTCCATATGTTGTCATAAGGTTCTAACATTTCACCTTGTTGTTTATGTCACAGTGAAACATAGCATTCCTTACATGGGAATTATTTCATTGAGTTACGAAAATGTATCTATGTTTTCTTTATTAATAAGTTGCGATTGCCGACACACAATTTAACAAAGTTTTACCTTTTTAGCCCGTGCTTCGGTTGAGCGTTTTTTGTTTCTTCAATGATAACGGTCACAATGAAAGTGTAAAGCTTCAAACTATGACAATACATGAACATAACATTTTATTTAATTTGTTTTATATGTATATAAAATATAATTATGATAATAAATATTAGTTAATTGAATGTATCTTAATAATCCATCGTGTGATTTCCTTCAAAGACTAGTGTATGCTTACTGATATATATCCTTAAGAATGTAATATTTCGGTTAAAAAGTATATTAAAATAATAATTGCATAAAATTTTCTTTATTCGTGTTAAATAATTATTAAATACTGATCTTAAATTAATTTTTAACTATCAAAGTTTTTTTATTCAGGTGTTTAATTCCTTAAGCAATAAATGGACTCGAAACCTTCTCTGATTTAGTAACTAATAACAATATGTTTTTCTAACTTATATAGTTTTAATACATACCTAATCTCTGAATAAAGCGACGTTTTTGCTTTCTGTTGTTTCACTAGTCATTTTAAATTATTTTTTAACTTGTTACAAAAGTCTGCAAGACTATTGGCAATACAATATCATCTACACAAGCAACTGTTGAAAGTCATGTGTTCATGGGTATGCATTCATGGGTACATAAAACGAATTAAGTGTATATTTTTGGTTTGTATTATGTTACATGCAAGCATTTACGCTGTCGAGTTACACTGGCATTTTATAATATATTCTATATGACAGGTGGTAAAACGCCGGACTGCAAATCCGAGAATCGCGGGTTCGATTTCGCATATCTTGTATGGGTATTCTTCATGAGAGTATTTCTACAGCTATAGTCGCCCTACCTCTCGAGGATAAAAGGCGGTTATCAGTACATTGCAATGCGTCCTTTTAGTACTGATGAAAAAGCTTACCCCGGAAAAGTGTAATTAAGTTCATAAACCGCCGTGAAATGACTGACAACTGTTTACAGCGGCATTACGTAAAGTCAAACCAGCGTACTAACAAAATTAGCGTTTGTATGATGGTCGTTGAATATAAACTGTATTTAACGACCGATTTATTGATTAAATGCGGAGGACTCGTATGTATTTCTTCATTAGATTAAACATATTTTATTTCACGCATTTAATTGCATTTAAATCATGTTATAAAGACGGATCTTATTGATTGATAAATCAATAAAGTATTGAAAACAAGCCTCGTCGGTTGTATGATAATACAAAATGGATTCATTAATAGTGGCAATAGAACCGTGTCTGTTTCAGAACGTTCAAACATTACAAATGAATTATTCTATTTGTGGTAATTGTAATTGTAACGGGAAACGCGTCAAACGGAATAGATATAAGTAGGAAATTATACCTTGATTATCCGCAGAGACTTTCGCATGTGAATATGAAAATTTAAGGCTTTCACGTGTTCTATTTTCACACGGCCATGTGCATAGATTAGCGTTACGGAGTTAACGTTAAGTTATTTAAAATCTATATTCATTTTTCTATTTCTTTGTTCACGTTTGTCAGAATGGAAACCCGCTTCAATAGGTGATTGATTGCTTGAGATCTGACATCAGGGATTGAATACGATAATGGTATGAAATGACAAGTTAATTAGTTAACTTTTGTAAGACGAGGTATAGACATATTAAATTACATATCTTCATTATGTTTGAATTGGGCTCTAACGATTTTGTACAATAGATTATTGATAATTGAATTAATGTTTTGAGACATTTGTTATTGTCTAATTGTGAAATATATAAAGTTTATAAACGAATAATTATTCGATTTAACTTTAATTTTACTTTTCACTTCCAGTATTAAAAATCCGAAAAAAAACCTGGTATGGTGTTATGTTGAACACAGTGTTGGCGATGGAAGTTGTTAACGCGGTCAATCAGTGGATGGAATAATTTAATTTAAGGTATGTTCTACCTATATGTAAATGCTAAATAACGCGTTCTCATGTATTTATCGCATTACAATGCTCAATCTTTTATTCAAGTTTTCACCTTTTTTATTAATAATGAAGTGAAATAATGAACATGTTTTTAAATAAATTGAACACACATTCGCTCATACACACATGAGTCATTAATCTCAGTGCATGTTACGTCTATATTTGCCATGTAATAACAATTCAGATACTCATGCGGACAATGGCACAAAGCTCTGATATAAAGGCTAATATCCTTGTCGATATACATGAAAGGATTACAAGACAATGCCTTCTGTACTTGCTGGAATTCGCTGTCGCAAAAAGCAGACCTGTGGATACTCCATCGGAGGCTTGGACATTAAATCATTTCTTAAATTATAACTTGACAAAATTAACAAGCACAACTACTGGTCAAAGGAATATCAAACTGCTTGTTCCTGGATTTGGTGTTCGAGCAAACTCGTCATCGTGGCCGTTATATTTGATGTCGTTTATACTCGTAGAGATTTTAGGTGACGACGTTGTACCTGTTGAAATCAAAGAAAAAGTCCGTCGGTTGGCTAGATTTCGCGGTGAATTGTACAACACTTTGTGGAATGTATCGGATGACTTTTATGACAACCATGTTCGAGAAATTCGGATTATGATTGAAGATATTTGTCAATATATTCCGGGAACGGAACTGTATTCATCAATAGAGAAGGAAATAGAAAATATTGTACACGGCAATATTCCACATGACCCTAGAAATATGAAAGTATTTCAAGATAATCAGGAAATGGAAAAGTCTTATAGAGATAACATAAAACAGTTCACGCCAGGTAAAACAGTCAGAAGAAGTGATTGCAATTATGTTACTGAATAATGGAATAAGTAGCAAGTATTGTACTTTGTCAATATATGTTGTTACTAAGAAATCCTCAATCAATTTGCAAAATGTGTAATGTCCTCAATTACCGCGAGAAATATCGGTACCAACTATTTCAAGCAAATAATGATTTTCATATTCAGTAGCGTCAGACTACATGTAGTATTTACAAGACCACATTAAAACATGAACATCGAACTTAAATTTTATAAAAGGGTTTCAAATATAATGGAGCTTTATCGAACCAAATAAAATGTGCATGTTTGTAGCTTACTAAGTGATATTTTTACATCTTATGGAATCGTTTTTTAATTCAGCCAATAGCAAATTCAAAATGCTTTTAGAAATCATGATTACATAAAATTGAGACATGAGTGATTTATATACGATTTTTTTATGCTGTAAAATGTATAAGCCTTATTGATACTTTATATAAAGTTTGCTATTCGTTATAATTAAATTGCATAAAAGCGGTGAGAAAAGAGACGGATGATGGTGTACTTTTTGCATGAATATTATACACAAATCGATAAACATTACATATATTCACAGAGGAAGAGAGCCGTCATTCTAGAATGGAGCAAGTGATCAGTATTCTTGAGCAGCATCATCTCGATGATTTATCAAAAGGTATGACATTATTTTGCTGTACTAACATACGCCTATAATAATTTTGTTTCTCTGACAGGACCTGTACAAGAGTTGAGGCCAAGAAGTTTATGTTTTCAATTTAGTTTCTGAATATAGGTAATGAAGGTCGGTCAAATCATTATCTTTTTTATATTTCTTTTTACTAAAGTCATTTTCTGTTTTAAAAAAGGATGTTTAGTGACGGAAATCTGCAAAATCTATCTTCAACATCGTTTTTTTATTTTAAAGTAATTTAACAATTTTGCAATTATTATTAATAATTGTGTTAATAACAGGAAGTAGGACGACATAAGGAAGTGACGCTTCTACGGATTCATTGCTAACGTTTAAGTATAACAAAAATCATGCCGGAACATATATGTATGCTTTGGATTACTTTTCTTCATTGATGCGAATTTTGAATTTGATCTATTAACTTTAATTACAGCGGAACAGGACGGTCATGATCTTACTAACAGGAATTTACCACCTCGATACCAAACGTACCCACAGAAGTTAATAAGTATGGATTTTGTTATTTATAACAAAATGTATTCATATCACACGTCTTACTTATGATGAACCTGTTTACATATATGATCTTGCATAATTGGTCGTTTTGTATTGAATTTATTTAACAAGTCATCTAAATAAAGATAAAAACGAGGCTTGGCGAGTTTTTATCTTTATTTAGATGACGACTTCAATAAATTCAATACACAATGCCAACGAATCTAAGATTCTATTTAGAGCATCACCAACATATTTTCGTGTTTTTTTTATACTCTTTTCACCGCTTATTTACATTGTAAAAGAGTTTAACTGAAGAAATTCGCTGGAATAATGACGTCATTTTGTCAAAACAATGACGTCAATTCACAGTTATATAACTAGTGTTATAACACCCGTGTAATAAACAAAATTGAGCATTACGTTATTTCACTCCTGGAGCGTAGGTCATGTTATACATCAATATATTCAATTACACTCTGAACAACGTAACCCAATTTCCTAACGTTTCCTTAAAAAAAAAAGATTAGCTTAATCCCACTGTTTTGTAATGCAATTAACCTCGTTTTTTTCCGAAAAATACAATAGATAATACATTTGATGAACAAGTAAATTCTATAAATCATGATTCTTATGCATGGAAAAAGTACAGTTTACCTGGAGATCCACAAGTAAAAGTTTAGAAATCGGAATATATTTTAAAACGTTGACCCGTCTTTAAAAACAATGGAACAATGTATTATTATAACAGACACTATGCCGGTTGTAAACGAGCTCGTAATGACTGGTTGTGGTACCCAGGAGCAACGGGAACGTCTCATTAGAGAGCTGATCAGCATCATAAATAATCAGGAGCATCCGGCAGGCTTTCAGCCGCTACTTCCGGCCAGGGAAAATGTCCACAAAGCCTTCGAGGAAGTCTTCTCGGGAATTGGAGGTCGGTTCTTTATAAACTCCTGTTAGCCATCAATTTTGTGATATGTTTCGTTTTAACAGAACATACGGTAAGTATTTTATTTAGATCTATTGGTGATTTAAAAAATATCGTTGCATATACATGACGTGTATACGAATACGAATATTATTATTTTTTAATGTCCAATTACATTCCAATTACATTCAATATGCATCTGTTCAATATGCACAATAATTGTATAACTTTGTTTAAAGGGACTGTAAACCACGAATGACGAAAAAAGACGAAAAAAGAAAAGTTCTTTAATACCGATTTTTTTACAATTATTAGTTTTATTGATTACAATATCACGACTGGTATATTACGTTACTTGGAAAAAGTTCATATTTTCAGTATATTTGGTAATAAAATTTTGCGATGTGAAATCGAAAGTACATCGCGAAAATAGGTGACATAACGATATACACACTATACATAACGCAAGTAGATCATTTTATATATAAAATATATACAATTCACTACGCATGCACAATTTGCATTCCTGGGTTTACCACGTAACGATGATGATCAATCTACTTGCGTTATTTATAGTTAACTGGTAGTTAACTGGTAGGCATACACAGTAAAAATAAATAAATTCAAAAATAAAGTAAAAATAAAAAACAACTTTTTTCAAGTAATGTTATATACCAGTCGTGATATTTTAATCGATATAAACTAATAATTGTAAAAAAAAAAAACGGTATTTTAAAACTTTTCTTTTTTCGTCATTCGTGGTTTACAGTCCCTTTAAATTGTTGAAACATTGCTTTACAGAGTTCAGTGCAAAGTCGGGGTGCATACAAATAATTGTACGCCCGAATGACATCGCAAAATTCTTCAGTCTGCTGAACGCTTGCGTCAAAGGGGTACTGACAGAAAAAAAGGAAACCTATTGGAGATATCATACGAACATTGCCTGGATGCGAAAACTACGAACAGGAGGCCGTTTTGTACCGAGACCATTAAACGTGTGTGATGGACAATTTGGGTAAGCCATAAATAGCATTTCGGAGAATAATTGCGGATTAGTTTGCTTGATAATTATCTTTATGTTCTTTGAGTTGGAAAATGTCATTTCAGTCTTGTTCCATATGCCTTTCTTATAATTTTTTAATAATATATAGTTTTAAAATGTATGATAACGGTGACGTGTATGCGTTATATGCGCATTGGTTAACCGAAAAATGAAATACTGTTAATGAACTACTTTTAAAACAACAGACACATTTACATGGACTTATTGCATCATATTTACTAGTTTCGCAGCTCATAGCCATTGTGCAGACTAAAGGCCTTATGGTTCCAAAGCGGGCACCTACAAAACCGAAGCTTGAGCGCGGAAAGATGATTATGAAGGTTGAATGTTTCACTGAGGAGGATAGATCACAGTTTGAACGATGTGTTCAAAACGGACAGCTTCAAAAGGTGTTCAACCCTATAAATAAATTACTACAAGACGTTGGAAAGGATGTAGCCATGGACGTAATGATTCCTTCAGAGGGTATCGCCTTAATCATTTAATCTTTTTAAATAAATGGTTCAAATTATATCGCTTTATTTTGCAGATAGTTACCGTTTGCTACATATGATATGTAATTGACTAATTTGAACTTAGACGAGTAATGAATTGATGCGTTTATTTGTTTGTATTGGGTCAAATTTACAACGCTCATATTAGAGACACCCAAAAATTTAACTTATGCAACTTGGAGCAAGCATTAGGGCATAAATAATAATTTGTATCTCTTTTAGATGAGAAAACCTCATGTCAACCAATGGTAATAACTGCAAGGTATGTATAGTTTTTTTAGTTTAAATAGCGAAAATTAACAACATGTTTCATAATAAATTGAACATTAAATTACATATAATTGATAAAAATTATTGAAAAAAACCTTTCCAATTAAAAAGATAAGTCAATAAATGCTGGTATATGTTAACTAATAAAATATGGATTGTTCCTTTGACAACAACTTTTGAAAATACATTAACTAATTTTTAATTCAAAAGTAGGAACCTCGAAATGAATTTTTACTTTACCTTAATGTAAAAGTAGATTAACCACACGCGCAGAAAACACATTAATAGGTTAACGCTCAGCAATGTTTACCGTTGCAAATGCCGTTTTGAAGATTTTTTAAATTTTATCACCGCAGTTGCGATGGGAAACTGGACACGTTAAAATTGGAAAACGCTCATGTTGAGATGACGGATGATTTGTCATCACCTTCCATAATGGGATTTGCTGTTGTTCCACCGAATTGTATTATCGGCGCGGATTACAAAAACAACTGTATCAAATTGTTTGATATCAAAACCAAAGAAGGCATCGGGACACCGATGCGTACGTGCAACACACCTACATGTAAACCTGGTTGTCATATGTGTAAACCATGGGACGTTGTAATGATAGACGAACACAATAAACAGGTTATTGTGTCTGTACCTGAAAGCGGGAATCTTATTTTTATTACAATTAAAGCAAATCAGCTAGTTCAATACAATGAGCTCGGCGGCCATGACCACTGTCGCGGGCTGGCATTCGCAAACAACCTGCTGTACGTGGGGTATGAACATCCTAAACGACAAATCAAAGTTATTGGACTCGATGGAAACGTGGTGCGTGTTTTTAGTGATGTCATGTTTCACTCACCTTGGTACTTGGCGTTTGATGAACAATCAAAATCTTTGTACATCTCTGAGGTAATGCAATCGAATGTTTACCAATTAAACGAAGGTGGCAATATTGTTAAAATAATCAACATAAAACAAATTAGCAAGACGCAAAGAGGGATAGCAATCAAAGACTCATCCACGTTGTACGTTGTTGGACAAGGATGCAAAGACG
>VMBQ01006245.1:42077-56045 GCA_007657795.1 Dreissena rostriformis | reverse complement strand
ATACAAGTTTATTTAAGTTTTTAAGGCTTTATTTGGAACCCTAGATACTTTGACATGAGCAGCAAACAGCATGAAACCTCAAAAGCCTGCACAGTCTGTGAGTTACTCGCAGGCTGTTCTGGTTTAATGCTGGTTGCACAAGCCCTTTTCACTCTGCTTTTGATTGGGAAAGGGTTAAAATGTCACAAGGCTTTCCTAAGACTCAGAAAGTCAAGAGTTAGACTCTTGACTGATCAGTAGACTTACATCTCTGAGGGTCCGCCAGTCAATGTTTTGGGATTAAATGAAATACATATGTTATTTATTTCACAGTACTTTTATCTTGGGTGATAAGGGTGTTGTGGTAGTCGAGTGGTAACATTCTGGTCTACCATTCCAGAGGTCGTGGGTTTAATCCCTGGCCGGGGCACTGGAAATTTCAGAAATGCTTCAAGTGTATCCCTCCCAACTAGAGATGAACTGGAATGAAACCCAGGTAATTCTCGCGTGTATCAGTGCTATACACTGAGCAAGTAAAAGAACCAAGGGATCTATTCGCAAAGAGCTAGGATATCGCACCCGAATTCCTTGAATCTCAATACTGTCTCTACTGCTTGCTGTCTCTTCAGCAAAAAACCAAAAGGACCCAATTGGAAATAAGTGGTTGCACTTTCATGGGTTATCCTTGACTGCAAGGTCAAAAGAAATAAATACATCTTCATGTTTACAAACAATCAACACTGAGAAGATTCAATGTATATTTAAGCTAACAAATATGATTCTGTTTAGTATTACATGTATGTGAAATCTTCAAATAAACAGGCTAGGAGCAGTGATATTTTACAAATTTTCTCATCTGAGTCCTGGGACTCGATAACTTACAAATCTATGAGTCCCCAAATTGAAAGAACGAGTCCAAATATTAAACTATATTATTTTTTAGAAATTTCAATGGATGTTTGGGACTCGCATAATTCAAAACTTTGCATCCCTAGAGGATTTTGTGAGTCCAGGACGCAGGACTTGCAGGTAAAAAAATCACTGTAGGAGTGTCGTTTTGGTAGATTGAAATGCTCTGCAAAGCGAAAAAAGTAAAAAGCTTGCATCAAAACGCAGGATCCTGCTTCAATTGAAAAAAAACTATATGCACTTGAAAAGCTTAAGTTAGTCACTGAATGTTAGACTCATTGCCATGAGGACAAGTGGCAATGTACATGTTTATGAAGTGTGGGCTAACTAACACTGAAGTTGTAAATTTATGTAAAACTAAAACTAAAAAGCTATTTAAACAGCTACTGGCATGAACATTTGATTATCAAATATTACAGTGTATCTCTATTACTAGTATTAGTGGGTCATGATATCATATCACAGATAACTGGAAGAAAAAAAGAAGTCATGACCTTTGATCAACTTATTCTTGCATATTATGCAATCTAAATTCATTGACTGTCACTTACTTAACAGTCTGGCTGTCAATGCAATATCTGTATAACTGCTATTGATGGCACTTGTGCATCGAATCCCTGTTTTTGTTGTACTTTTTTCAAAGATTATATTGTTTCTGCATACAAGTTTATGTTCAATCCTTTGCAAATGGTAATCAGAATAATAAAAATATCAAAATTAAAAAAAAAAAAATTATATAAAACATTTTGTAGATGGGAAATCATTGATTGTGCTTTTAAGCTCAGCTGTTTTCGAAGAAAACCCTAGGTTTTGTCATAGCCAGCTCGTCGGCTGTCCGCGGCGTCCGAAAACTTTAACATTGGCCATAACTTTTGCAATATAGAAGATAGCAACTTGATATTTGGAATGCATGTGTATCTCATGGACCTGCACATTTTGAGTGGTGAAAAGGTCATGGTCATCCTTCAAGATCAAAGGTAAAAAAAATTAAATCCAAGCACCCACAGCCGAGCTTTGGCACCCGCTATGCGGTGCTCTTGTTTAAGTTTGGAAATAACAATAAGTAGCAACAAGATTTATATTAGGTAGATAGCCTGTGACAAAAATTCCACATTCTGCATCAACTTTTATCACTGTTCTCTCATTTTGCAGGTCACTCACACATGGCGATAGTGCGTTGCGTTAACAGTGAGGGCCCAGGGGACCCGTACTATGAGACAATGGGCGTCGTCACGCTCGAGGACGTCATTGAGGAGATCATCCAATCAGAGATTCTCGATGAGACTGATACACTCAGTGAGTGGAACTTGAAATGGGGCTTACATCGTACATATTAGCCAATAATTGTAAACATCAGGGTTATAAATTGACCACAGTTGCCCACATTTGTTATTTCTGTTAGTCATGTTTAGGGGACATAAGAAAATTTTCGCTCATAAAAGCACAAAGTGCTCCTGGTGAGCTTTTGTGGTAGGTGGCCCTTTGGCATCCGGAAGCATCAACAATTTGCTTCATTCGAATCAAACGAAATCTTCTTAAGTGCTTGGCAGATTTTCACAAAACTTAACGGGAATGATCCTTTGATTACCCTCTTGAGTGTTATTCTGACTAAAATTCCCAATTGAAGGTTTAAAAAAAGAATTATTCATCACCCTATCCAGTCGTATAAGTTGAACCTTAGTAAATATAGTATTTAAAACACTAGTTTTCTCAATTTTTATTTGTTAGCAAAAATGCCAAAAAATCTGCAAAAACCAATTTCCCAATTTTAGTGAAAACTTCATGAAGTTTTCCAATCCAAAAGACTCCAGCCCCATTCCCAAAAGAATGGAAAAAAACCCAATGCTATTTCAAAGTTGTTTAAATGCAAAAAATATGCTTTAAAACATGAGCTCTTTTCAGAATGATGGAGATTGATTTGTGTTAAATCTTTTTTTGGTTAAGTTGGTTATACATCTTTCTTTAGAGGTTATCTTTTTTAACTCCATTTAATATACTCTAAAGTTGTTAATTATATGGTGTTTATTAATTGTCAATCCCTATTAAGTTTAGATCCATTTGGTTTGATTATTGTATCCAGTTACAGCTGGATTAAGTGTTAAAAAGTTAACCCTTTCCCGCTCAGAAGCGAAGTGAAAATGGCTAATTCAAACAGCATACAACCAGAACAGCCTGCCAGTACAGGGCCGTCGATCTCCATTTTTTGGGGCTGTCCCCTATCAAAAAAGTATACTTTTTTCCCCCTTTTTTGGAAACCCNTTAATTGTGAAAAAAAGCAATGAATATAGTTCAATCAGTACAAATGTAGTAATAAGAGAGTAAGTAAAAAAATTCCCCTAAAAGGGAAACGCCGCGAAAATTCCCCCTCATGAGCCCATGATGAGGGCCCCTTCCCCTGATGGACAGAGACGGCCCTGGAGTAACTCGCAGTCTGTTCAGGTTTTATGCTGTTTGCTGCTCATCAGTACCTTAGAGTCGGAAATGTAGCCTTTAAAATTTGAATCTAGAAAGAAAGGTGTCATATTGAATTTGATTTTCTAAGGGACTGCAAACACGTCAAAAGTGCGTATCAGAGTGGTAAAGGGTTAAATCCATAATTATTGGTGAGTTGGCTGTTGACTGGATTTTATAATACTGCATTCACTCATGAGGTAGCTGAAGTAACGTTGCATATAAATTGTCAGTATTGATCACTTACACTAATGTAATTTATTAGCTTCGCCTTGTACTGATTGATTTGTTTTGTGCTTTAACAGACATAACAATGTCATTTTCTGGGTTTCTTTGTACTTCACAAGAATTTGAAATTTAAAGACAAAAGCTTTAAAAATGCTAGATTTTTTAACTATTTAAATTAGAATAATTAGATTTCTGAGAGCGCTTTGGGTGTAATTTAACTAATTTTTAAGTGGTTATTCTGTATGCCTGTAAAGATTGAAGTAGAGATACTTCATAGTTGTATGTTTAATCTACGTTCAATGTAAGAGCAGAGGGATGACTTGATATGACTTTGCCCCCACATGTCAGCAGCCTGTCATCCACATGACAGCAGCCTGTCATGGGATAGTGATTTATCATACACTGGCAAAGGCTCAAACAATAGTTCTTTCTTTTGTTAGTCCTTTTATATGAATAATAAATTGGTTTAAAATTTGCGTGTACAAAAAATAAAGTACATGTAGGTGCAAACACCTGAGTTCAGAAATTCTGATGTGGATTAATATATTATATTAAGATTCTAAAAGAATCAAAGATATTATTTTTTTTCAAAATTCTTCATGGTAGCCATTGGTTATACAACATACATTGTAGTAAAGTTGAGTTCTCATTTTAATTGTTAAAAAATATGTCAGATAATGCTTGAATCAATAAATTTTTATTTATCAGTATATATTGGCTAACAACTCTTTGTGGTATTGATATGTGGCTGTTCAATCAGTGAGACTCATACCCTTTTGGTTACCTCCCCACTATTGATGTGTGGCTATTTAATCAGTGAGACTCACACCTTTCTGGTTACCTCCCCACTATTCCTGTGTGGCTATTTAATCAGTGAGGCTCACACCCTTCTGGTTTCCTCCCCACTATTGATGTGTGTGGCTATTCAATCAGTGAGGCTCACACCTTTCTGGTTACCTCCCCACTATTCCTGTGTGGCTATTCAATCAGTGAGGCTCACACCCTTCTGGTTATCTCCCCACTATTGATGTGTGTGGCTATTCAATCAGTGAGGCTCACACCCTTCTGGTTATCTCCCCACTATTGATGTGTGGCTATTCAGTCAGTGAGGCTCACACCCTTCTGGTGACCTCCCCACTATTGATATGTGGCTATTCAGTCAGTGAGACTCGAACCCTTCTGGTGACCTCCCCACTATTGATATGTGGCTATTCAATCAGTGAGGCTCACACCCTTCTGGTTACCTCCCCACTATTGATGTGTGGCTATTCAATCAGTGAGACTCTTACCCTTCTGGTGACCTCCCCACTATTGATGTGTGGCTATTCAATCAGTGAGACTCATACCCTTCTGGTTATCTCCCCGATATTCATGTGTGGCTATTCAATCAGTGAGGCTCTTACCCTCCTGGTAACCTTCCCACGCATCAGACCTCAAATAGTTCAAATTAATTTCCTTAAAAATGAACAGCATGCAAACTTAGATTCAAATTCAAGTTCCTAGCATAAGCAGCTTGTTTATAGAACTAAATTAAGCATAACCTTGTTGTATTAAACTTACTCTTGTCTAAAACATAACATATACATGTAATTACCCCTAAAGCATAAGATTATTTTCCAATAAAAACTGTTTTCTGGATGGGAATGTTATAATGCTTTGCACACATTTAGTTCAATTAGTCATGTTTTAAATAATGTTTTACCTTACCTTTACTTCAAGGGCCATTTAATATTTGTGTATTTGTCTGTTGATTTCAATTTCTTAAATGCTTATTTTGCAATAAGTATTATACATGTCTGTACCATAATGTGCAAAGTGGTACTCATATACATGTACATGTATCACAGGGGTGTAAATTTTCAGGATTATTTCCGAATTCAGGATTTAGGCCATCAATGACCACTTATGATATTAATATAAATCAGAGGATTTGTTTCTGGTTATTTAAAGANGTCAAATATATGGGTCAAAATCGCTCAAAAGGGAACATAGTGTTTCACAAACACATCACTTGTATAAGCTTGAAAGAATTCATCGCAATAAAACATTTTATAAAAATTGGCGACTGTGGATCAATAATTAGTTTAATAATATTTGTTTATTTAGGCCTAGGAAATGAATCAATTCAGCCTCAGAATAAGACATTATACACAGAAAGTGTGTCATGTTAGCAATGCTGTTGTTTAATTAACTATTTTTTATTTACAGAAAGTATTCGATACCCATGAGGCCATGACACAACATGTACATGGTACATGTAGTGATGTACTGGGCTCGTTAGGCTTTAGCTGGGCAACCAAAATATTAAAGATGTAAATTGTAAAAAGTTAGTGTCATTCCTGTTGGTGTTGGCAATTTGCTTCAATAATAATCATGAATTGCTGATTGATATTAAAAAAATATATAAAAATGCCGATTTAAATTTCAGTTTCATGACACAATGTCCAATTGTTGTACTAGTTCAATGTTTAAAATTTATTACACTACATGTATCTGTTTAAAAAGTGGGCCTTATGTTTTTATATGTTTTAGGACATTAAACTCGCCTATGAAATTTTCAGCATTTAGGACAGCTGTCCCATAAAGTGGATCTGAATCACTGGGGAACATTATTCTTTTTAAAACCCATTAAATTTTCCTATATCATATAAAAAATGTTCATGTAATTGAATAGTGCCAAATGGGTTAGTGAACAAATTCATAAAATTTATTCCATGGTGTCCAATATCGGCATTCCTGTATTTGATCGAAGGGCATGTATTGGCTGAGATTCAGGTAATATAATACATACAAAGGCCATTATTGTAAATTAGCTTGCTTACAATACCTGATTCTACTGTATTAGCTTCAATTATACATTTACACTCGTTTCAGTAAGTGTTTCACATGTAGCAAATTGATTGTTCTCTGAATATTCTCAAATATTCTGAATGTACTAAATAACGTGTATATATAAAACTTACCCGCAATGTGCGTGCATGTAAAATGAACTTAATGTGAGCTTATAAAATGAACTTAATGTGTGCATATAAAATGAACTTAATGACTTTGTTTGCACACAAAAAAGAACGCAATATGTGCAAATAAAACTTACTTAATGTTAATGCATATAAAATGTATTTAATGTGTGCATATAAAATGAATTTAATGTGCACAAATAAAATAAACTTCATCTGTTCAAATAAAATTAACTGAATGTGTACATACATGTAAGAACAGAACTTTTTATGTGCAAAGACACCTTTTTTTTATGTGTGCAAAGGTTATTTAACATCTAGTTTCAATGTGCCACTGTAAGTGTCAGAATAATGTAATAGCTGTCAATACAGACTTGTTGCGTAAGTCATCTGTCTGTCTGTCGGATAGTTATTGTCTGTCGGATAGTTATTGTCTGTCGGATAGTTATTGTCTGNAATTTAAAAAGGCGCGTGTGCGTTAAATCAATTACAATGGATTATTGAAGATACAAAAAATCAACATGTACACTTGAAATTCAATAGCTCCCCCAATAAGTGCAGAAAAAACAACGTGTCAACGTGAAACCCCAAAAACGCACATGGTTGCCGGGTTCTGGCCCCCTTTTCTCGCAGAAATGCAGTAAGAATTCTGTACATATAATCATGTGTTTAATACATAAACATATTGATTAAAAATATATCTGTACAGTTAATGACCATGGTATTTGTAGTAGTAACAGAATTGTCACATCTTATTCGAGAGCACAGTCCCTTTAACAAATCAATAAATATTTTGGCAAGAAATGTGCGGTACAATGTGATACAGTCATCAAGTGAGTCAAACGACTTTTCCCGGCTTTCTATCAAGTAATGTTTAAGTTTTTCAATGTCAAAATCTGGTACACCAATTAAATTATCTTTCCACTCTAGCGATGAAAACAATTCTTTATCGAAAACTTTATCTTCCATTGTTTTATGTAACATTTTCACGTTCGAATACACAGCAATGTATACAGGAAATGAAGAGCCCCCAGTTTTGCTAATCTCGTCAGGAGTTTATCGATTTTTAAGAAAAGCGTCTGAATGATCTTGAGCGCGGGGTTATACAGACGCTTTATTTGAATTGGTCTATTGCCCCATGGCAAAATGACATGAAAATCATTTTGACATTGTGACAGTTTTTTACTTTATCACTTAGTCTTTACCTTTGACAAGTAAGGATCTTATTGTACAGTTTTGTTTACATATTGCTTACCCGTTAAGTTAGAAAATAGGCTGTGTAGCTAGAGAAGCACACATACATGTACCAGTATTAATGGCACTTTTAGCTTTATTTTTGATGTGTCAAAAACTAAAGTTTTCTTTGTAAAATCCAATCTATTCTTTAGAGGCATCAATATCTGTGAACTGCTTGTACAAACCATTTGTTTACAGGTCTTTATATTTAAGCTGTTAACATTTTTAATTGGAAGTAGGGCATATTTCCTATTACCGGCCCCTCATGCAATTATTGGCATCCTGAAACTTTGACAACCTGAAACTTTAAAAACTGGGATTCATAATGTTTGCTTCAGTTAGGCAATATTTTTTTAATTTGCTTTTTTTAATGGTTCATTTAAAATCACTATTGTTAAACAATAATGCAGGGTGTTTACGTACACATTATAGCACATTTAACAATAAGATGACCAATATTATAAATTCACTTTAAATGAATACATTACTGGTATGATTATGGATAGTGATTAACTTGAACATGCTTTTGAAATAAGATATTTCATTTAAGTGGAAATTATATCAATAAAGCTCAAACAGTCAAGACATGTGAAGTCAACATCCTTTCTCCCATCATCATTAGGGAGAAAGCACATTTGATGACATCATTGATTTTCTTGACCAAACTTTCTGTAAATGTTTGTTTTTACGCAAAATGGAAGCCAAGCTAATTAATATCCTGCCAAATCTCACTAGGCACTTCAGAGTTGTTGCCAATTGTTTATACAAAAGATGCAAAGTTTGCTTTTTCAGTTCTCTTAACTCATTCACTTTTCACTAAATCTCCCATCAATATAGTACTTTTAACTAATACGTTTTGATACTTTCATTAAACACGCATCACACTCGCTTCACCAGACCTTGAGACCATTTATGCCTAGTGGACTCTTCCATCCTTCTAAATTGGATCAATTTATTTCCAAAATTAGGGATGTCTAGTATTTTTATTTCTATATTTAGAATATTTCTTACAGAAATTCCTTTAAGCAAACAGCGTAGACCCTGATGAGATGCCGCATCATGCGGCGTCTCATCTGGGTCTACGCTGTTTGCCAAGGCTTTTTTTCTAGACGCAAGGCATAAATGGGTTAACCTCATTTTGGACCAAGACTTATTGAAATGAATCAATACAAGAAGGCTTCCTCTTGGGGCATCATCTTGTTTCATCTAAGTAGATTTATTACATTTATAGCAATCAGAATACTTGATCATCTCTATATTTAGGGGTCACCTGCCTTAACCCTTTTCCCCTCAGAAGCAAAGTAAAAATGGCAATATGCATTCAGCGTAAAACCTAAACAGCCTGCGAGTAACTGGGCGGTAAAGCGTTTATTTTTTCAGTTCTGGAACCGAATTTTGAAGGCCTTTGCAAACAGTTTGGATCCAGATGAGACACCACAGAACGTGGCGTCTCATCAGGATCCAATCTGTTTGCTCTTCTGATAGTATTCTTTTTAACAAAATGGAAGAAAATGCTAATTTTAGAAATTCGCCAGACACGATTTGAGAAGAATACAAATTTCCCAGCATGCAAAGGGTTAAGCAGCCACTTTTGCAAATTTTGTCTTCAAAATTTTTAGCATTAACATCACAAAAGTCTTAATTCAGGCATGATGGCAATTTTTACCACAAAACAGTATTTCTATGTCATATTATTGGTTATAAAGCTAACATAATGTCTGACTTTAAAAACATTGATATTATATTCAAATCAAATCCCTAGCACTCACAAATGTACCTTAACTCTGTATTGGTACGAACAAATGTACCTTTACTAAATCGGTACAAACAAAATTAATGTACCTTTACTAAATTGGTAAGAATATGAGAACAATGTTTGAAGAGATGAATTCAAATGTTCGTATGCAAAGGACGGGAGGAAGTGACCTCATTTGAGACATTATGACATGTGCTTCATAAACCCATTTATGCCGAGTGGACTCTCCCATCCTTCTAAATTGGAACAATTTATTTCCAAAATTAGGGATGTCTAGTTTATTTATTTCTATATTTAGAATATTTCTTACAGAAATTCCTTTAAGCAAACAGCGCAGACCCTGATGAGATGCGGCATCCAACAACATGCCAAGGCCTTTTTTCTAGACGCTAGGAATAAATGGGTTAAAAATGTGGAAAGGATGAGAATAGGGAACATCTGAAAAATTATATAAGAAAGTGATGATAATTGCACACAGTGCAGGGTATCTTTGCACCTAATCTTCATGTTTAATGAATGTGCATAATTTCATGGAAATTGAATTTATAGCAAAATGTCATTTCTGTTCTGGGACCAGTACATTTCAAGATAGGAAATGCAAGGAACAAAGAAATAGTGGGTCTTTGCAAACTTTATAATGTGCTGACTTCTGTGTTGCATACATGTATATTAATGAAAGCTTTAATGAAATCAATAATGATAATATAAGCCTGACTCTGAGCTTTATGCAGAATTATTTTCAAATAATGAATATGAGCGGTCCTTTGGGTAATCCGGGCTAAATGAATGAGTGTGTAAAGCATCTTTCCGCCTTGACTGGATTTTTTTCGTTTATAAGTGACTTACTTCTGATGAAAAATTCCATAGAGCAGAAAGTGTCGTCCCAGAGTAGCCTATGCAGACTGAACAGGCTAATTTAGGAACATTCTGTACCCAATACACTAAGCCTGGTTTCCCGGAGCGTGGCTCATTTCTATTAGTCTTTGGGCTGAAGTTTAGTAAAATTCATAAAGAATATCGTACTTAATTTTTAATTTGCTGTTACAGTGATGTTAACTTACGAAACAGATGAGTATGAAAATAGGCAACAGTGGAAGCCACACATGTTATTATCTGTGTCGTGTTCTGAGAAAACTGGGCATAATACTTGTGCGAAAATTGTCATCTCAGATTGGCCTTTGCAGTCCACACAGGCTAATCAGGGACGACAATTTCTGCGTCTATGGAATTTTTCGTTTAAATGTCTCTTCTTAGAGAAAATCCAGTTTAGGCGGAAAGTGTCGTCCCGGATTAGCCTGTGCGGACTGCACAGGCTAATCTGGGACGACACTTTACGCAAATGAACGTGGCGTCTCATCAGGATCCAAACTGTTTGTTATTCTGATAGTATTCTTTGAAAAAAAATCGAAGAAAATGCTAATTTTAGAAATTTAGCAGACAACATTTTAGCAGACGACAAATTTCCCAGCATGCAAAGGGTTAACCCATCATTTGACTCCACTTTGTTTGGGTTTGTTTTTGTTCTGCTGGCTTTGATGACCACCACAATTCTGTAATGTAATACAATACAGCAAAAAAAAGGCATCTTAAATCATTTCCCCCCAGGGTCAAAAAAACCTTCGCAAGGGGCCTCTTTTTCTTCCCCTTAACCAAAAAGGCCCTTTCCCATTCATACATTTTTTTTAAATCATGCTAGATTTCCAATCTACCTCAGTATTTTTCATTCCCCAAAGCCAGAAAATTGTGTCTTTTTCTCTGAAAAAAAGGCTGTGGCCCTTTCCCCAAAGTTGGTGTTTTGGTCCTGCAATGGTCTGTGTCACAAAAATATATTAAGCACTTCCCATTTTAAGCTTTCTGTCATGTTATCAAGGAAAATAACACAGTGTTGCTATATTTTGTGGCATTTTCTGAATTTATTTTGTTTTTTTTTCATTGTGAGTCAGGATTTGAAGTAAGGAGCAAGTTAACATTCCTGATTGTCACATACATTCATGCTTGGCTGTAAGCTAAACAGATTTTGTTTGTAAAGTTTTAATCATTGAAACTAAAGTAAATAGCCTTAAAAATTATTCAAAATATTAATATTGTAAATAACTGAAAATATTTTTTTTCCTTTTGGAATCATTTGCAGTCTCTCAATTAAATAATAATATATATCATTTTGTTGCATCCTTTGCAAATTTGTAAGTACACATTATGTCCTCAAACTGCTTGCACACAATATCCTTAGAATAAACATCATCATATTGAACTGTTCAAATAATTCTTTGCTTGTTTTCTCTCTTCAGTCGACAACAAAAAGAAGTTGCCTCGTATGCTGCCTCGGCAGGACTTCAGCGCGTTCAACCAGTCCGAGGATGACAATCGACACGTCCTCCCACCACAGATGTCTGTTGCAGCCTTCCAGTTCCTGTCTACATGTATGGAAAAACAGCATGAATACAGTCATTTGTGTCGCGTTCTGAGAAAACTGGGCATAATGCAAATGTGTAAAGTGTCGTAGCAGATTAGCCTGTGCAGTCCGCACGGGCTAATAAGGGACAACACTTTCCGCTTAAATTGGATTTTTTGCTAATAAAGAGTTTTCATCTAAATGAAAAATTTCATAAAAGCCGAAAGTGTCGTTCGGACTGCACAGGCTAATCTGGAATGACACTTTATGCACATGCATTATGCCCAGTTTTCTCAGAACACAACTCATTTTAATCCCTTCACAGCATTCACCAACCATTTATCAGACTAAAAGCTCAACCAGTTACAGTCATTTTATGCCCTGGGCAATTATTCATGAGAGCCAGACACATGCCCTTCCGTAAATATGCCCTCTGTTTTTTTTAGCTTTGGCGGACATATGCGCGCCCAGACGCCACCAGAACATGCCTCACCACGGGAACTGACCTTCCCAATATTCCTGTGTTCACAGTTCCATAAGTGATACAAATAACAACAGAGCTGAAATTATGTTCAAGACTTTCATGCCCCCTTTTTAAAAAAAGGGGGTATATTGTTTTTGGCCTGTCAGTCTTTCTATCTGTCATTCTGTCTGTCTGTCCAAAACTTTAACCAATATTAAAGTTTTGTCATAACTTTTGCAATATTGAACATAGCAACTTCATATTTGGCATGCATGTGTATCTCATGGAGCTGCACATTTTGAGTGCTGAAAGGTCAAGGTCATCCTTCAAGGTCAAAGGTCAAAAAAAAAAAAAAGCAAAGCGGGGCATTAGGGGACATTGTGTCTATCTAGTTAACAATGATTGCTGTACTTAACGAGATTTCTATAAGTGATGACAATTTGGAAGAATCCATTGTCCCATGTGGAAAATTCTCGGGATGGCATATCTTCAAGTGGCCATACATCAGGGAGGTTTGACTGAAATATGAGGGAAGGGTAACGGTATATGTTCTGGAGGGCACATGTCTGATAAAAAAAAAGATATTGATCTCAGAATCCCAGAATAACACGGTTTTGTGGCATTTCCATATTTCTTGTGTATAGGCTAATCAGGGACAACAATTTCGGCTTTTATGGAATTTTTCGTTTAAAGGATGTCTCTTTTTAGCAAAAATCCAGTTTAGGCGGAAAGTGTCGTCCCGGATTAGCCTGTGCCGACTGCACAGGCTAATCTGGGATGACACTTAACGCACAAGCATTTTGCCCCGTTTTCTCAGAACACGCCACATATAACACTTCAGCTGAATCAAACATATATTATAGAAACTCCTTGGAGTTTACATTGAATGTAACTGATTCGCACTTGCAAAATGGTCAATCTAAAGATACCATAATTGTTTGGCAACTTTTATACTGGGAAGTGTTAACAGGACAGCCCGACCAGCAAAGCCGATATTTTCCATGATCATCGGTTGTACTATACATGTACTATATATTGATTTTGTTCTTGTGTGGATCAATAGTCCAATCCATCTGGTGGTCTTTCCAAGTAATACACTTTCATGATTATGTTGCCTTTTTGGGCTTCAAATAAATGCATTAATTGTAATGCAAAATGATTATAATCATTTTTCAAATGCCAATTCTGTCTATAAAAAAGGGACTGATATCAGTAGCTAACAATAGTTAACTTGTAAAGAATACCAAAAGTTAAGTATAAGCACAAACTTGTATGGCACTGTAGAATCAGCTTCATTTGTTTTCTGCAGAAAACATGAATACCAGCTTATTGTCCCCTACCGGTTTCACCGGAGGGGACTTATGGTTTGCACTCTTTCCGTACGTCAGTCTGTCTGTCTGTCTGTCTGTCACACTTTTATGGATCCAGTGTTAACTTTAAAGTTCTTCATATTTTTTCATGAAACTTGAAAGATTGACAGATGCCAATATGGAGATTATGTCATTGCATTTTGTTCCTACGTCAAGAATTCTGGTTGCTATGGCAACAAATACTAAAAAAAAAAAAAAAAAAAATAATCTGACAATGGTGGAGCCGG
>VMBQ01006245.1:28480-41692 GCA_007657795.1 Dreissena rostriformis | reverse complement strand
AGGAAAATGGTTTCCGGATGATAACTCAAGAACGCTTACGCCTGGGATCATGAAACTTCATAGGGACATTGGTCATGACCGGCAGATGACCCCTATTGATTTTCAGGTCACTAGGTCAAAGGTCAAGGTCACAGTGATCTGAAGCATTAAAATGGTTGACTGGAAATAGGAAAATGATTTCCGGATGATAAGTCAAGAACGCTTACGGCTTGGATAATGAAACTTCATAGGGACATTGGTCATGACTGGTAGATGACCCCTATTGATTTTGAGGTCACTAGGTCAAAGGTCAAGGTCACAGTGACTGGAAATAGGAAAATGGTTTCCAGGTGATAACTCAACAACGCTTATGCCTGGGATCATGAAACTTCATAGGGACATTGGTCATGACCGGCAGATGACCCCTATTGATTTTCAGGTCACTAGGTCAAAGGTCAAGGTCACGGTGACTCAACACAGTAAAATGGTTTCCGTACACCACCACCACCACCACCACCACCACCACCACCACCACCGTTCTCAGTGACAAAAAATGTATTCACACAATGGCTGCTACTACAACTTATAGCTCATATAGGGGGCATGCATGTTTTACAAACAGCCCTTGTTTAATCATTACATTTGTGTCCATTATTTGACTTTGATGGCTCCAATCTGGCTGAAAACATTTTAAGTGTTATGTATGCCAATTAGTTTTGCAGTGTCAGACAATTTATCCAAGTCATTTTGTAAAATAGCCTAAGCACTGATGACTTGACAAAGTTTTTCAATACCAGGTAACATGTATTATTCCATTGTTAACCCATTTATGCCTAGCGTCTTCAAAAAAGGCCTAGGCAAACAGTGTAGACCCAGATGAGACGCCGCATAATGCGGCGTCTCATAAGGGTCTACGCTGTTTGCTTAAAGGAATTTCTGTGAGAAATATTCTCATAAATAGAAACAAATATACCAGACATCTCTAATTTTGGAAATAAATTGATCCAATTTAGAAGGATGGGAGTGTCCACTCCGCATAAATGGGTTAAACAGCCATTAAGCAATTATTTTGAATTAAGATGCATAGGCATTGGTCTGGTTTAATAAAAACACATCAGAATGATCAAGGGTTACTTGTGTTAATTAATCTGTTACAAAATGGAAAATCAATATAATTCAAACATCATCTAACATAAAAAAAATCCTGTCAAAACAATAACTGTAATTTTCTATGGTGCGCTTCATTAGACCTTCTTTTTGGATTTGTTATTGATACCCAATTTTAGTTGTACTTCTTTGTCTACATCAGTGAAGGTGTTTTATTCAAATTGTTGTCTCATTGCAGCGGTGGATCTGTTTGGCGAAAAGAACATTTCGGACAACATTCTGAAGAAGTTGATCAAGCAGAACATTGTTGTAGAGATGAACGGACAAAAGCAGAAGGAACAGTACCTCTACAAGGAGGGCATGCCCTGTGATTACTTTGTGCTTATACTGCAAGGTAGGTAGAGCCCAGGGGGAGGGGAGGGTTAATTGATAACGCTATAGGAAAAATATATCTACTTGTAATATATTATGATTTGTGATTAATTTGTGTGCTCATTACACAGGGAAGGTGGAGCACACTTTATTTATGGCAATGGAACCAATTGCCGAACAAAGAGTCACTAAACAAATGAAGTAAAAAACACAGACACTTACAAAATAAATAAATAAGATCACCGATCAGGGGGTTTAACCTGGTTTAAAGGAGCTTCAAACCTTAGAGCTTTGAGCAGAATTATACATGAAACATTTGAGTGTACAAAAAGATCTCAAAATCTGCCGCGAACACTTGTGTCGCGTTCTGAGAAAACTGGGCATAATGCATGTGCGTAAAGTGTCATCCCAGATTAGCCTGTGTAGTCCGCACAGGCTAATCAGGGACCACACTTTCCGCTTTTATGACATTTTTCGTTTAAATGAAGTCTCTTCTTAGCAAAAATCCAATTAAGGCGGAAAGTGTCGTCCCTGATTAGCCTGTGCGGACTGTACAGGCTAATCTGGGACGACACTTTACGCACATGCATTATGCCCAGTTTTCTCAGAACACAACTCACTTAGGTACGGACACTAAGGTACTGGAACTATCAAGGCAACAGACTGATTCAGCTGACTTAAAAGAACTATGTCCTATTTCCAGTGTTGAGAGGCTGCCAGCAGTACAGCTACGTCTTATTGGGTTTTCAAAACCTGTTTATTTTTAACATATTTAATTTAGCTCGATTGCATCAAAAGCCTAAGGCTTATTTGAAATGCTCTCGAGTCCGTTTCCTGGGACTCGAACCAGTACTTTGTGTCTATGGGGGAGGTCTAAAGAAACGCTCCCACAGTGGGGATCGAACCCATGACCTCCCGATCGCTAGGCGGACACCATATGCATTACGCCATGGCGACCTTAAACCTGTTTAAAATGAAGACAAGTTGCATATGTCATATTATTTGGTTTGGAATAATTCAAATCTTGAAGAAAAAAAACCTTGTTTCAACCCCTTTTCTAAATCAGAAATTAAGGTCATTTTAAGAAGACTTAATAAATGAAGATTATATAGATGTAAATTTTAGTATTCTGGATAGCATGTTGAATTACAAGTACATGTATATATTTATATGAAGATTTATAACAACAATGAGCACAAATAATTTATACAATGTTTCATTGAGTGTGCGGTCATAAGCAAGAAATGGGTCTGTTGTTGTATTTCTTTCCTTATCTCCATTGATTTCATTTCTTGTATAAGCTTAGAGGATATTGCAATTAATGAGTCTCAAGCAGGAAAAAATTGTTCCAGAACAACTAACCCTATTATATAAGTTGCTGCCAAGTTTCATGGATTGCGGTGGTCTTTGTTTGTCTTAATTCTTTTTCTCTTTCTAACTATTATAATGTAAGTTATGTATAAATGATAAATATACATGAACATAGACGTACTTAACTCATTTTTTACTTTTGAAGTAAGTTTTTTCTGAGAATCATGTAAATTTGTTTTAAAAAAAATAGGGGTTAGGATGTACGACCGATTCTGCAGTATATTTCATAAGCGGTTCAATAAATCAGTATTCAAGGGTTAATGACAGCCCTGAGTCTGTCTAAGGCTTACTTCATGCTAAATCCTTAAACAAAATTCTGTTAAAACTTAAGTGTGTGATTCATGGCAACAATTTTGATTTTGCTTATGATGTCATTTGCTGCTTACAACGGCGCATGTTATCAATCATGTGCCAGATACAAACCGGTATTTGGCACAACCGTAAGTAGAAAAGTGATATCTGCAAATATGTTTGTGTATGTCTGGCGTTTTCAAATCCATATCAGCAAATATGAAAGTAATTTTGTTACTACTGGTATTTATAGTAAGGTATGTAATATAACTCGGTACTAACCATTCCTCTCTGTCCCCCTGTTTCAGGCCACGTAGAGGTGAGCATTGGAAAGGAGAGCCTGGTGTTCCTGGGAGGACCCTTCACATACTACGGAGTCAACGCACTCAGTAAGTGTGCCTTTATTAGTCATTGAAAATAGCAGTTTCATCAAGCAAGCCCAAATTCTTATTATATTAGTTAAAACTAAGATAATGAATTAATCTGAACATTTGAGCAAGCCCGCTTCAAAATTTGCTAGTAGAGGGCTTGGGGCTTGTGCTTATTTCCATCACTGCTCTTAATAGCAGCAGTGTCTGCTGTTGTGAAGTAGAGCGCTAGTCGTGTATTGCTTTTCTTTACATCCAGACAAAACAAAACCCATAAGACATGTTTGGCAAAAGAGGAGACCATCTTACAAATTTTATTTAAATAGATTTTTCATATTTAATTCTAGTTTGAGAGTGTCCTATGATCAAAATTGTGTCGTGTTCTGAGAAAACTGGGCATAATGCATGTGCATAAAGTGTAGTCCCAGATTAGCCTGTGCAGTCCGCATAGGCTAATCAGGGACGACACTATGCCTAAACTGGATTTTTGCTAAGAAGAGACATCATTTATTTGAAAAATTCCATAAAAGCGGAAATTGTCGTCCCTGATTAGCCTGTGCGGACTGCACAGGCTAATCTGGGATGACAATTTACGCACATTCATTTTGTCCAGTTTTCTCAGAACGCGACACAATTTATCGCATTCCTTATTATGCTTACTGAGGGGAATGGGGACCGTAAAGTGCCTGCGTTGTCCGTGGGTCTGCATTCTCATTTGGATGTAATGGAGTTTGCATTATCAGGGAGCATACATCTGTTTCAGTATATTCTTGTTCTCAGCTAGTTAAGACTTTTGTTGAATAAATGCATGGTTTTTTGTTACAGTAATAAGCTGTATCTATTATGTTACACCAAATGAATAAATTTCATCTACCAATCAACTATTTATTTTTGAGTGTCATCAATTGTTTAACATCGGGTGTATACATGTACTTTACAAATAATTATTTCTTATAACCAAATAGTAAACATAGTATAATCGCTGAAGATGCAGTTTTATTATGAGATGCCTAGATACAGAAGAGTGTTAACCCTTTGCATGCTGGGAAATTTGTTGTCTGCGAAAATGTCGTCTGCTCAATTTTTAAAATTAGCATTTTCTTCGATTTTTTTTCAAAGAAAACCATCAGAATAGCAAACAGTTTGGATCCTGATGAGATGCCACGTTCTGTGGCGTCTCATCTGGATCCAAACTGTTTGCAAAGGCCTTCAAAATCCGGTTCCAGCGCTCAAAGGGTTAATGCAATGATCTGTTTACCAACAATGCTATGAAAACCAATCGATTATGTACCTATAAAAAGCATGAAAATATATCAGACGTGAAAAAAAGAATATTGATTTTTCAGTTCAGCATTTGATATTTTTATGTCCCCCAGTCTTTACTGGGGGACATATTGTTTTTGCCCTGTCTGTTTGTTGGTTTGTTTGTTGGTTTGTTTGCACAAACTTTAACATTGGCCATAACTTTTGCAATATTGAAGATAGCAACTTGATATTTGGCATGCATGTGTATCTCATGGAGCTGCACATTTTGAGTGGTGAAAGGTCAAGGTCATCCTTCAAGGTCAAATGTCAAATATATGGGTCAAAATTGCTCAAAAGGGGACATAGTGTTTCACAAACACATACCTTGTTTGATTATTGGGTATGAGGTAACATTGCATTATAAAATAGCAATCAAATAAACATGTGCGAAAAAATACCTATAGGATGAAGCACAAGTTTAAAGGACGGTTTGTTTTATGATCAATTCCAAAGAAGTTAAAGGACGAAAAATGTTTGTATCTTATATAATTAATGTTTCAATTATTTCTTTGTGTTCACAGAGGTTAGCGATACTATCCTGAACCCAAAGAGCAGCTCAGACTCCATCTACACAAAGTATGAGCCCTACATTCCAGACTTCTCCCTCAAGGCTGTCGACAACATCCTCTTCCTGCGCATCAAGCGAACGCACTACATTGTGGCCAGACGAGCTACGCTGATGGGACGGCACGAAAAGGACAGCACGAAAGAAGACGAGACCTTCACCGCCGAGTGGAAACATGCCTCCAACATCAACCGTAACCATAACAACCTAGATGAGAGCATCCAAGTCCATGAGCCTGTGTTTACAATTGCCAACATCAGCAGCGAGCAGCAAAACCCTCCGTCGTATTCGAGTAACTGGACGCCGTTGCCCAGTACTGCAAATATTACTGGAATGAGGGAAAGAGCAGACTCTAAGGACTCTGGGTGGAGTTTTCCCAACTCTGACAAGCCAGAGCTGGAGTTAGATTTGACTAGTAATGATCCGGAAATAAGTGGTGATAAACATGCAAGTGATGAGCAGAAATGTGCAGCTGTCAAGTATGTAAATGAAAGCGAAGTGCTCACTTTTAATGACTGTAATGATGAAGTGGCTGGGGAGATCTCAGGGGAGTGCACTCCATTAGTGACTAAAAAACTGAGCTCTTGATCATACAGTATTGTCTGCCTTGAAAAGCTTGTAAAATGCTCTTAAGAAGTGTTTCTTTGTATTTGTTTTTTTTTTTCTTTAGGTTTTTAATTCACCAGATTTTTATGCCCTTTAAGGTGGGCATATAGTGATTGCACTGTCCGTCCGTCCGTCTGTCTCTCTGTCCGTCTGAAATTGGGTCACACTTTGCGTTTAGGTTTCGAAAAATGTGGAAAAACACTTTGCATTTAGGTTTACAAAAATGTGGAAAAAGGGGGCATATGTCATCCGTGACAGCTCTTGTTTATATAAAAAATACTTGATTGTGATTAAACATTCTCTAACTGGACTATTACTTATTGTTTGAAATCTAACAAGATATTCAAAATAAGACTGCATAATCATGTAACTGTATTAAAATCATAGAAATCGATTGCACATAACAATGTTAAGATCATTTAATGGAAGATGGACTTTACTATTAGTGATTGGAACATATTTTCAAATATTTGTATCTTAAAAACTTTCTTATGTTTCTATAATATCAGGTTCAAAATTACTTGTTCAATATTGTTCAAATATTAAAATATCAGATTTTTGTTAACTTTTTCAGTGTTTTTATAAACCTTAAAAAATCAGGTTCACATTTACTTGCTTAGTGTTTCTTTTGACTGTTTAATATCTTGTTGATATTAATTATACAGTTAAAACAGATTGTAATATTCTCAGATTTTTGCTTCTGTTTAAAGACCTTTTAATATTTTGCCAGGGTACAATGCAAATAAAACTGCAAAAGATTTTTTTTTATACAAGTATAATTTACATATTAACTCATTTACTATGTAAATAAGCAGGGATTCGGTCAGAAGGGTTGACTAGTTTGTGCTGGTCATTAAAAGTGCACTTTATTTATTCTAATAGCTAGTTCAATTGTAACAATATAACAGCAATGTCAATTATTGTGTAATGGCTAGGCCATGTATAATGGGTAACCCGAGTTACTTTGTTTGTACTCAGAAATCTGAATTAATTAAAGGAGTTCAAAAAGATGGATTATCCTAGGTAACCAGTAATTTCAAAATATTTTTTTTATAGAAATATTTAAAATAATTTCAATCCTAGGAACTAAATCTCTTTTGTATAAAATGAACATTTTGCAGGATAACCTATGCACCTTTTGTAAAGAAAATGAAGAAACTATAAAACATCTGTTTTGGGATTGCTGTTTTACACAGAGAATTGTGAATTATGTTGTTGAATTTTTATGTGCACATAATGTGCAAAAACACTCAGAAATAAGTTTTAAAACAATGATATTGGGAAGTACAAAAAGTAATATGACTGATATAAATATTCTTATGCTAGAATTGAAATTTTTTATATATTCCTATGTCAGAGAAAGGGGATAGTTCCATCCATACAAGGGCTAATAATGAAACTGGCTATGTCTTTTAAAATCCAAAACAATGTTAACTGTTCTGAAACAGTACTACAGTCTTGGGCAATTGTAAGTTTTTTTGCTGACCCACTATCATAATATGAATATTATTTATCCTTTAGAAACTCCACAATGAACCATTTGAAAGATCCCAAGTACCAGTACTTAATAAACTGTCACTAGTCCGAAGCTTTTTATACTTCCACAATGAAAATAGTTTGTGCATCTGCTTTACATAACATAACATTTGCTATTTATCTTTTTTTTTCATAATTTTTTATAAAATACTTTATTTGCTTTTTTTAGTTGTTTAAACATTTGTTAATGGTATAATATTGTATTTGTATGTATAAAGATATTATATTCTAACAATTGATTACAACATTTATTGTTTGATCATACTAACACAAAAATGTATGTACGGTATGGAGCAGGATGACCTTGACCTGCACATACCTATGGACAAGGAAAATAAAGTATCATAAACAAAAAACAAAAAACAAAAATCAATGTTTTTGCTAGTGGTAGTGCATACATAGCAAAATCAAATAATGAAGTTAAAAAAAATACAATTATTAACTTTGCACTTAACTTGAGGTGTTATTCTCACTCCATACCTGCAATAGTCTCACTTCATTTTGTTGGGTTTTATGATCATTATGTATGCATCTTTGTAAATATTTATACTGATTACAGATTTTTTCTTCTTGTGGAATATCATTTAAATTTGGTTGAGCCTCACAATTTTCTTGTTGCATTGTTTTTTCATAATTGAAGTAGTTTTAACGCAATATGCACTATATTATTTCAGTCAAAATAAGATACTGCACCTCATGTTTGTAGGAAATGCGTTTGTTTTACAGATGAAGCAATTGTTTCTATCAATACATGATTAATTCCATCCCATCATTATTTTGGTTAAGCAAAACGTTTACACAGGTTGTCCTTGCAAGTTTTCTTCATGAACTGGAAATTTAAATTACAGCTTGAAGCCACTTTAAATAAGTTGATGTGATATTATTAATTGTGATAACCAAGGATTATCAGTTTGATATCTTTGCAGATGAAATAGGTCTTATCATTATTTGTGCTTTATAATGTAAACATTTGGTTGATGTAAAGTAGTTTCTGTGCATTCCTGATATGTATTTATTTGATATTTAAATTAAAATTGATAATTGAAAATATTACTTTATTACTGTTCATTAATGTAACTCTTTTATGAATACTTGTTTATGTTATTAAAAGTTTATTTTTAGATTAATTGCTTTTATGGCAAATAAAATATACAGTAATTTTACAAGGTTCACATCTAAAATGTTAATTTTATAAAAAATAATGTCATGCAAGTCTTGCATATTAGCAAAAAAATGCAGCCTCTGTTAGTTAGTATTGTATCTGTAATAATTTAAGTTCAGTAAGTAATATTAGATGTAAGATGTTTTGATTAGGTTACCTTTCTCAGTAAAGCGAGTTCTCACCAAAAGCTCATTTTCCACAATAATGAAATAACTATGAGCAAATTTGTATTATTGGAATTTAAATATGTTTTTATTTAAGTATGATTCTGTTTGACTTGGTATATGCAAAAGATTCTGCTCGAATAAATTGTAACAACTGCTGTCCTTGTTCAAGTGTACCTTTCCTAAAGCAACTCCTTACAACATCAAAACAACACAGCGTAAAAATGTGATTTGAACTATGATTTTAAGAACTTGAGGAATGTATCTCATTTCAACTGCATTTATTTCAAATTTAATGTTCCTTAAATACATATTTGACTGATATAACACACTTTGACTGTAAAACATTTTATTTGCAACAAAGTTTTTGTTACGCTTTATGTATTCTGTATGTGTCTCTCTCGATTCCTTCCCTCTTCATCAGTCCCTGTGTCTGTTCATCTGCCAAAAAACGAAATCTCAAAATAAGTCGAAAAGTATATACCGGTTACGGGTAAGATATTGTCGTAGAGCTTGGTATACTAATTACGCTTAAGGTTTTCTGTATGTCTGTCTGTCAATCGCTTCCTCTGTACATCAGTCTGTCTGTTCTTCCGCAAAAACTGAAATAACTTACATATCATATAACTGGATCATGCAATTTCTCAGAAAGTGCAAAAAAGTATTGTACAAAACTTGGTATACTATCTAAGGACCATGTGGGAATCAAGCCACCCCTTTATTATGTAATGCCACAAAATTATCATTGATATACCGAGAAAACATAAGAGATGTATATTTGCTTGCAATTTAAGAAATTACCACTATTCAAAAAGAGATTACCAAATCAAAGCTTGTTGGACATAAATTTGTAAAATATGTTAATAGTTTCATGCTTTGCATGTGTGAGATTTATCACAAACTATTGCTACTAACTTAACTGTTCTTTCTGCATTTTGTGGTAAAAATATATGAAATATAATTAGCTATGTGACAACCCGTTTTGCAATAAAATTATTGCAAAACGGGTTGGAGTTTCTTATTGCAATTTGATATTTTTTATGACAACCCGTTTTGCAATACAATGTAAATCCGTTTTACAATAATTTTATTGCAAAACGGGTTGCAGTGTTTTATTGCAATGTGCTTTCTCTTTAACAAACCGTTTTGGACAAAACTCGTTTTGCAATAAACTCATTACACATGTACGTATTGATTCAAATTGATTTCAATTGATTATTGCGCGGTCCATACATTTGCTTCTTGTGTAATCTTGGGTTACCCATCCATATGTTCATGATTTCTTGGCATTCTGTTTGTTTAAATCCTGCCAACCACGTCAAGGTCGCAAACCACTGGCAGGTATTTTTTTTATTTTTTTTTTATTGGAAAAACAACACAAAATCATATCTGTTAACGTTTAGCTTGTTCCTTTTGTGGAGACAAAATTCTACTACCTGCTGCGCTCTGAAATGTTTTAGTAGTTTGTTACATTTCAAATCTAAAGCAATCTACCCAGCAATTTATGTCATACCTGGTAAGAGTCTTAATATGCCATCTATATTCTCCAATTAACATCGCGTATTTCGAACCATCCAATTTCAACCATTTTAAGTGTAAGCCACGCGCGATACCATCTGCCACCTGCATCGTGTAAAATGCGTCGCAAATTCAATCCTAAACCACTGTGACTGCCGTAGATGCGACACAATCGAGCAACACTTACAATAGATGGCATATTAAGACTCTCACCAGGTCTTACATAAATTGCTCGATACCCGTACTTCCTGACAACTCGTTCAAATGAATGACTCACCCTTTGCAGCGTGTACCTCATAAGAGGATATTTGGAAATGGTAATATGTATTATCTTTTCGAGTACAAGATAAGGTAAGGTGGGAATATCTGATTCAGATCTTTCATGTTCCGTGTCATTTTCATTGTGATTTTTGCTTCCAGGCAAAATTGTTTGCACATCAACTGACCCAATGCTTTCCTGTTCACGGTCAATGGATGCTTCATTCATATCATTGACGTCATCTCCATGTTGTCTTTCTGTTATGGTTGTTGGGATATGATTTGAAAACCTACTCTCATGTACATCGTCAGTTGATCGACTGTCTTATGATATTGAATTTTCAACGTCAGTTTCTGCATCGATGTCATTTTCTTCATTGCTTTCTGTCAATTTGTTTTGAACATTACCCGATTGATTGCTTTGAATATGGATGTTTATGCATGAGCCATGCAACGCTATTGTTTCGTCGCATCCTCTGTTTCTTGTCAGTGACCCGTCTGATACGATCTCTCTGTCAGTTTGCATGCATGTTTCATCAGCACTTTCAACGATATGACTACTGCGTATTTCTTCCAGAAGTGAATTCCTGTTGTTTTATCGTATTAAATCTCGAAATGCATCGACTTCAATGCTTTTTCCTTTTTAGTGGAAACTTAACAGTTTTGTCTATATTTGGAAATAACATTATTTCAATACGATATTTTACATTTCCTTTTTAATATTTCCAATCCATTTGAATTAGTTAATACATGTGTCATGATATTATTGCAAAACGGGTTGAAATAAAAATCTCAAATTGCAATAAGACGCTCAACCCGTTTTGCAATAAAATTATTGCAAAACGGGTTAATTGCTAAACAGGTTGTTATAAAAATTACAAATTGCAATAAGTTTTGTCTATTTGTTCAACAATATTATTTAAATACAGCATTTGAACATCCCTTTTAACTATTCCAATCCATTTGAATAAATACAAGAGTGATTATTTTATTGCAAACCGGGTTTATTGCAAAACGGCTTGTTATACAAAGATCGCCTTGCAATAAGACACTCCAACCCGTTTTGCAATAAAAATTATTGCAAAACGAGTTTAATGCAAAACGGGTTGTTATAAAAACTCAAATTTCAATAAGACACTCCAACCCGTTTTGCAATAAAATCATTGCAAAACGGGTTAACATTGTATTCCAAAACGGGTTATTATAAAAATATCAAATTACAATAAAACACTCAAACCCGTTTTGCAATAAAATAATTGCACTTCTGTGTTGTCTTCACTTAATTCCCCAATTGGTGAAAATCACTTCATATATACATTCAGCTTAGATTTATCATATTTACCTTGCATACATTTGTACTACATGTTATACTACCTTTATACCGTTTCAAATCAATTTGAAACAATTAGTATATATGTGATGATTTTATTGCGAAAAGGTGTGTTACACACGAGTCACATTGCATTAAGACACTTCAACACGTTTTCAGTAAAAAATTGCATTTCTGCGTTATCTTCACTTAAGTCCTGAATTGGTTGAAATCACTTTCTATATACATTATGTGTTATTTTATTGTATTAAATGTCGAAATGCTTCGGCTTCAAAGCTGTTTCCTTTTAAGTCGAAACTAACAGTTTTGTCTTTATTTGGAAATAATAGTATTTCAAAACGACATTTTAAATTTCATTATTAATGTTTCCAATCTATTTGAATTAAATTATACACGTGTCATGATTTTATTGCAAAACGGGTTGTTATAAAAATTTCAAATTGCAATAAGACGCTCCAACGAGTTTTGCAATAACATTATTGCAAAACGGGTTTATTGCAAAACGAGTTGTTATAAAAATAACAAGTTGCAATAAAACATTCCAACACGTTTTACAATAAAAGTTATTGCACTTCTGGGTTGTCTTCACTTAATTCCCCAATTGGTGAACATCACTTCATATATACATTCAGCCTTGTTTTATCATATTTACCTCGCAGACGACATTTCAAACTTCCTTTATACCGTTTCAAATCATTTTGAAACAATTAATATATATGTTATGATTTTACGTTTGCAAAACGGTTGTTACACACAACTCACACTACATTAAAGGGACTGTCCACTAGATTTTGGCATGTATTAAAGCATGTCATTAAATGCTCTATATTGATAAATTCAAACATTTGACCTAAAAATCTGCAGTTAAAAAACAAGAATACAATTTAAAAAGGGAAAAAAAAGTAAACCTCATCAGGGCTCGAACCAGTGACCATCGGGGTCCTGGAGTAAAAACCAATTAGACCGCTCGGCCATCCTGACAAGTATGTACGATAGCCGTATTTTATACCATATATAAGCAATCCTCGTAGTTTTACAAAATATAGCGACAATAACAGAACTTTCCAAATTATTCAATCGTTTCGCGTCGAACGACGCTTTATGATTTTGAGGTTTTCAAATCGTCAAAAGATGCATATAATGGATATTTAAGAGCATTGTAAATGGTCAGTATTACTATTTCCTCAAAAATATCATAACAAACGCGAAAATTTGCGAATATGAAACAACTTTTTTTAATTTTGTCAATTTACCAATCTGTTGGACGGCCCCTTTAAAGA
>VMBQ01006245.1:4716-28035 GCA_007657795.1 Dreissena rostriformis | reverse complement strand
ATGTACGGAATCCGGATAGTGCCATCTATAATCTCGCCCTTCTTTCATCAAGGGCGACACACGACACACGAAGCGATACACGATATTTTGCGCGACACACGAAGCGACACACGATATTTTACGCGATACTCAAAGCGACACACGATATTTTGCGCGACACACGAAGCGACACACGATATTTTGCGCGAAGCGACACGCGATATTAACAACGATATATCGCCTTTTGGGCTACCTACATAAGGGCGATGTTTCGTGGTACATTCTCGCGGGTCGCTTCGTGTATCGCGCAAAACATCGTGGGTCGATTCGTGTGTCGTGCAAAATATCGTGTGTCGCTAAAAGTATCGCGCAAAATATCGTGTGTCGCTTCGTGTGTCGCGCAAAATATCGTGTATCGCTTCGTGTGTCGTGTGTCGCCCTTGATGGAAGAAGGGCGAGATTATAGATGGCACTATCCGGATTCCGTAGTGCTGGGACACACTCCGGGTCAACACATAATACAGCTTCAGACACGGAAGGACCTCATAAAATTCGAAATACACACACACCGTATATGGCATAAGACCCATTATCCATTGACGCGGCTCAATTGCCAAGTGGAATAACAGAATATAATTGACCACTTAACGTTCATGTAAACTGTACACTTCATATTTAAAATACAAATCTAAAATAAAACGTATAATTAATATCTCATAAAAATATAAAAATAAACACTTTCACCTTCCTGCAAAATGTTCAATGTAAGCAAAATGTTGGCTGCGTGTTTTAAAAAATCGTGTTTTTTTTGTCTAAAATTTTCTTTGTTGTGTAGACAAAACATTCATTGGGTTCGTCGAATGCAACTTATACAAGATATTTTCGATATTAAAGACATAAAATACACTTACTACCATTATAGTAATAGACATATTTAATCGATTTCCTCTCTGTATGATCATTGGGAAATGTTTCAACGGCGTTGTGAACATGTCAGGAAAAGTACAAAGGGGCCCATGAACAGACAAAGGCACGGGCCCTGTTGGCATTCTACGTACAACATAGGCTAAAACTACAAACTTAGCCAAAACTCCGAACTTTGCCACATTACACTGAACTTGTTAAGATCATACGCAATATGTAGAATCAAGTTGGGTATTTTCGCATGATGTAATTGCACATCCACAGCTGGAAGTAGGTCTTCTTGCTACTCTCTTTGCATTCCGCTCAAATTTTATAAGCGTAATATTTAAACAAGTCTAGATGGCAAACCATGAATTCCAAATAGTTCGTTTCAAGTCCTTAAATTTTTTCATTAATAAAGACGATATAAATTATTTTTAGGAAAATCATGCATGTGTTGTGTGTTTTGTTTCGGCAGGTAAAAAGTAACAATTAAACCAGTGCAACCAGAAGATGCCTATGGTCAACTTTGACTCAATAAGCAAGCTGAATGATTATTTATGTGTTTTTTTGTGTGTAAGATATCTTAAGCATCGTCGAAAACGACTATGCCTCTCGATCACAATATCTTATCCGATCATGACTGAATTTCAAGAACGAGGCGATACGTTGGCGCTCTAGATGGACACAGTCAGAGACAGCACCGTCGCCAACACTAGAGGCCGTTTCTCTTGAAACTCTTTATCTTTCGACGATTTCGGAATCTCTTTAATCATCTATTGGCAATATTGTTTCCCAATGTATTCGAGGCAAATTGCGGGTCTCCGAAATAATGGTGTACATTGTATATGCCGCTATATTTACCAAAAAGAACCGAGGTGCGCAAGCGTTATAGCAAACGTTACTTTACGTGCAAACATAAGTTATACGTAAGTTTGCGATTTTTTTTAGAAACGCTACTACTTTTACGTTTGCACTTACGTATGCTTTTTGAACGACCGTGTTTCTAAGAAACGGCCCCCAGGTGCGCTTACAGTCAAACACAAAGCACAAAGCCATGTTTTGTAGGATTTGAATGCACGGTTTCCATTTCTTCGATAACGGCAAAGTGGGAATTGTCGTGCAGCTCTATCTCGAGTATAAAATATGTTGTTATGATTACCGCTGGCAAACCTCTTTGAGCCCATCAATAACTCACATAAAGGAGATAACTTAATAGTGCTGGTAACTACATCAATACTTACCTTCGGTAAGTCATTTTAAGCAACGGGTTTGAAGGCACATTGCTCGAAAACTGGTTAACAATACTATTGTATTTTTGTTTACTAACGATGTGAATTACTTTAAATCACGGTAACATTTACATTTTTAAGACTCGTAACAAATACATGTTTACATAAGCATCGACGTAGCTTATATAAGGCAGGGTATAATAAGGTTTCTCTCCTGCGGGAGATGCTGTAGATTCACATGTGTGTATTGGATTAAATGAGTCGCGTTCTGGGAAATTCAGGCTTAATGCATGTCCGTAAAGTGTCGTCCCAGAGTAGCCTGAGTAGTCCGCATCGACAGCCTGTGTATTCCACAAATGCTAATGGAATGCACAGGTAAATAATAGACGACACTTTCTGCTTTTATTGAACTTTAAAAGTCTCTTATAAGCGAAATTTCAGTCTCGGTGTTGTCCCTGATTAGTATGTGTTTACTACACTGGCATATCTGGGACGACACTTTACGCACATGCATTAAGAACAGTTTTACCAGAAGGCGGCTCAAATAAATGTGAAGGCAAAACTTTATGGACGTTTAGGGCTCACCCAGAAAAGTCTTTAGTCCTAGGATGTCAGCGGTGCGTTTGACGAAGGTTTAAAAAATAATAAAGATGCTTCTCAGAACATAGTATAATTCCAATTTATTTGTTCAATGTTAAAAAAGTAACAACTTAAGTTAATTTGACAACTCTCACTTTTGTCAAAGTTAAAATCTGGCAATTGTTAAAAGTTGTAACCACTACTCATCTGTTAACATTATTTAACAATCATGAAAACCCCTCAAATTGCTTTAAAATACACATCACGAATCAAGGCTTAATAAAAATAGCAAGCGACATTAAACTTCAACTTAACATTTCCAGACGATATAGCTTGTACGAAAAAGCTCGCATATAAGAGCATGGAAAATTACATTTGAAATAATTTGTCGTTTGCATATTATAGTTGTCTTTTTTAAATTTCAATAAATGACAAGGAAAGAATTGTTCATATCCTGTGTCATCTAACGTCACACACGGATTCCAAAAAATATTAACGTTGTTATGGGAAATAATTTACATATAGCCCGTATTTGAGAAATCATAATGTGAAAGTAATGCGTATCAAACTCAAAAGATAATTGAATCAGGAAGTGACGCAGATAATGGTTTCGGGAGTCTATTTATAATGCTTTTTTATTATTATTTTTTGGTTTATGATACTACTGCATTTACATGGACATTTTATTTGAAAATGTAATACTTTCTGTGAGGTCATGTCCGTACTAAACGTGTGTGTATTTGATACGCAAAAATCTGTGTGCGTTTATGCATGTTTGTGTGATTTATGATCAATATTGCAAAAAATAGTTATATATATATATCTGTGTGTTATTGGTATTTTAGCATTTAAGTTTTACGCATATGAGTTTGACAAATTAAAAATAACATTCGTAGTCATGATATTGTACCAAAGTTTACTCTACAGAAATGGTATAGTTTAAAATTATATCAAATATCGCACAACATATTTGTCTCAGTTTAAATTAAATGCACACACCAAAGCTTACAAACATCACTGCAAATAATAATTGAGCCGCGTAATGCGAAAGTGTGTCTAATGCATCCGCGCATTGTGGTTTCATAACGGGACAGTGCAGCTTCTGACCAGAATGCGTGAATGCGCAGATTGGTCTTGAGCTACGACTGTCGCATATGACCCATGTTCGCATAACACGGCTCATGTATATGTTTCAATAAGAAGGCATTCATGCGACTGATAATTTAACATGGACAAAAAGAAAAAGTATAAAATATATTCTGTGAATCGTTGAAATTTAACACGCAGGCGTGTTATTCATTGTAAATTAATGTCTCATCATTTAATTTAATCGAATTTAATTAATTTTCATCCGATTCGATTATATTTACAAAACACTAACAGTAAGCCATTAAACATTGTACTAGGAATTTCAGGATTTTTGTTGAAATGTGCATGTTGACATGCAATGTTAACCTTCTAGAGGCCATAATTAACGGACTTCTATACGCTGGCGTATTAATTAAGTTTCAGATTCGACTTAATTGTCGTCAAACGGCATATCGTTGATGTAGGAGCCAAACTTATGAAAATCACAATTAATACGATTCGCGCCAAACGAATGGGAAAACAAACCAACACTAACACGGTTAATTGCCGTCGTTGTGCAACTTCTTCATGAAAAAAGTAGTGCGGTGATGAATGTTTACGTTTAAATTTGCATAATGACCATTTTCGCATGACGCGGCTCAAATGTGCCTGGTTCATAGCTGCCGCAAACCACTTGACGATGATCGGTTCAACTAAAATGTTTATATCATATGTGCTTTTCGTTAGTTATTTTCGTTTTCATTTCGACTTTAAGCGGTGGATAAATTTATGTTGACTATTGCACAGATTTCCATTAAATTAGAATAAGTTTCAAACATGTCGATTTCAACATCATCATTTGTAAACGGCACGAAATAACCTTCGTGTGTTGTGTGGCCGTAAAACCTAAATAAACAATAAACAAGTTACTTATTTACTGAAGGCAGTGGGTACTGCTGGGGAGACAACCGCTGCGAGGAGTGTGACACATAGAATGATCCGCGCATTACCCACCCGTATAAATCAACAAACGCGCCTGTCACAAGCAACCAGCCGAAAACATTGTCCAATGCAGACGACACTATGTATAACACACTCTCCAGAAAATAATACATTGTCAAAACTACATCAGAGTACGTGTTACTGCTCTGATGACATACGAGTCTGACTCGTAACATGGTTGTTAGCGAGTACATTGTCACCGGTAATTAAAATGTTGTGCAATTAATACAGGCAATAATTTTGACATTTCGGTTAAATGTTAATGAGTCCGATAGGTAAAAACGGTCTTGTTTTCCTCTGTATATTGATGAACCTCTCAGGGACAAGTCTTCATATGGAATAATATTTGAACGAGGGTATTAATTTATTATTATTTTATTCACTATTTAATACAAATATATTATAATTCTTTATTATATATACAAAATTAAGCGAATATATTACCATTTAAAAACGATAACTAATTATGGTAAGATCCAATCTTTCTTTTGTTTTTGTTTTGGTACTTGCTTAATCAAAGTTCAAAAAGAACATATCAATATAGTCGAACGCTTTGAAGAAATAAAATCTGAGTGCAAGCTTGTAAGCACGTTACAATTTGGTAGTGATTTGTAGGGAGGAAATTTAATAAACATGAATTATCTTGTTCAGTTTAATTAATTTTATTACACGTACAACGCATGACGACCGCATCAGAGCCTTTTTAAAAACTTTGAAACACGCGTTTTTGTGAAATGGAATGTAATATCGGGGGAAATAACATGCGTCTACTCATCCCGGAAATCCTATTCCAGAGAAAGGACATAAATTAAAACAAATATTACCAAACAATTTAATGATCACAAAGAGAACCGCGCTCATGTCCTTATATAAAATATACACGTGTTCTTATGCGCGATGAATCATAAGTTTGGGGTTTTCTTTTAAAGAGTAATAAGTTTTTGATCAGTGATTGTTGTGGCATTCAAACCTCGTGTACGTCCATTCCATGTTGGTATGAATTTTACGGAATTTTCTGCTGATGATGAATACTTAATCATATCAAATAAATTCTTTAACATGTTATTGGGATACGTAAATGTTTAAATGTGAAAAAGTTACGTACATAGACCGTATTGAATTAGTATAGGCACAAACATGATGTTCGTGTATGTTTCTTTGTATTTGGTATATGTATATAAAGCTTGGATAATCGCGAAGCTAAACAGCGTCCTGACATCTATTTCAGCCGTGATACATTCAGAATGCACAGCGGACACTTAGCGGCGCTAGTCTGGAGGACGGTGGTGATTCTCTCTCTGACATCCATATCACCCAGCAGATGTGACGGCGTCCCCGACGAGCTTGTTCAGTACGACGGCGACGACGTTCGGCAGTTTTTATTCGGCGACTCCTCCGGTGATGGTACATTCATATTGCCGCCCTCAGGGCACCCACTTGTCGGAACTTCCGGCACTGGGGGCAGGTCACAAGGGTCAACAGCAGATATGTCGCTAGCAGTACAGGACCGGAAACAAACGCATTTCCAGGCGCACATCGGAAAAGAACGCTCTCATATATCAGGTACTGATTTTTTTGTCTATTTAATTTTTTTTTTTTCGCTATTCGGCATTGGTATTTAAACCCAGGTATTCCTATAACCGAACTCGCATATTGCATTTTTATGTAAATGCATTTACATGATCTACAAATTGTAATTTTAATTTAATTTTTATTTTGTCCAGGGCATAATTTTGCCAAGCATGGACCGATTTTCAAATAACTTGACACAAACGATAAGCACGATGAGGCGGAATTCGTCCTAAGCATTTCGTCTGTAACACGACTTCACCCAACATGGATAGATTTAAAACAAATCTTTGCCAAAATGATACATTATACTACGGAAAGTCATGCGCAAGAACCAGACATCTAGGTCACGGAACAATGTCACTACTCTAAGTCAATGTCAAATATAAGAACTATATTGAGAGTTCTCCAATGTCTACTTAAAAGACATTATTTATGGGCGCATCGTTGTGGATACAATGGTACCATTCTTCAAAATTATTCAGACAGCACAAATTGAGTGGTTAACATTTGAATACAAGATGAAATAGGTGCTTGGTATTTGTTTCAAAACAACAATACATACAAGTAAGAATAAGTTCAAGTAAGATGTTTTTCAATATAAGAAACAATTTCCTCGTAAAAATTTGCTTATTACACAATGACGTACGCGTTTTCATAGACATTTGCAGCAGACAACTCTCCGATGGTGGATGGGGCTACTACGCGTTTCCGGGATCATGCACGCAGTACATTCACTGTGGAAAACACGGAAACGGTTTCCTCGAGACATGCGCAGTGGGAACTTTTTTCGATGGCGCGAAATGTGTCCGCACAGAGGACGTGAATTGCCAGTTTGGTAATTATTGCCCGTTTAGAATCATTTGTATTTTCAACATTTAAACAGAATATTTGTTCTTGTTGTAATAGTATATTTACATAGTATACACCCTCACATAATGCACTTAACATGTACTATTAAATAGCGGTGTTTCCCAAACAAATTATTCATTATGCAGATCCATGTCGCCAAATGAAGACCGGAAAGACGTACACGGACGGGCAGACGTGCCATGGGTACTACCGGTGCTCTGAGGGTCGCTCGCTGCCGTCTTCCTGTTCGCAGGGCCACTCGTACAACGTGCTAAGCGGAGGATGTCTCCCCGATCTCTCGTGCATGAAGGCGTCTCTCAATAAACACCGTACGTACACGTAGTTTTTAAACTCCTCTCAAACGTCTTAAGACTCTTAATCTTTTGATTGTTTTCGACTATACATTCGATATATTTATATACATGTATTTTCTATGTGATTGATGACTATAACGGTTTTAGTTAACGCATTACATTTAATTTATTTTAAACAAAATAATTGACATAATCACTTCAATCTCACATCATTGAATATAGGGATTATACACGTTTTCGAGGGCATGGTCATCTGCGGGCCCTCGAAAAAATCCGGATTTTGAGAGCGCCCGCAGATGATGATGTCCGAGAAAATGTGTATTTTCGCTATTATTGCATAAACAAATCACACATACCAAAATAAATTAAAATAACATTGAAAACAAAATGTCTTGTTCATTCGACATCGACAAAATAATTCATTTATTTTATATGACGTCACACAGTTCAAGGTTGTGTTTTACATATGCCTCACTCGGTCATCATCAGAAATGACAAGGCTTTACCTTCGGATAAGCAGTTTTCGATTTAAAATATGTTTAAACAGTGGATTAATGCAAATTTGAAATGCAGCCGCGCAAAGTAAGAAATGAGGATTATTTTGTCGATATCGAATGAACAAGACATATTGTTTTCAATGTTATTTTAATTTATGGATATGAAAAACACATAACAGGGCTTGAACGGCACGTGAATCGCCTTTTTAATACACGATTTCTCCCGTTCAAGCCCTCCTTTTGCCTAGTTTCTGCACCCCGCCAGAGGGCATTATAGATAGAGTTTATGCAATAATGCTCATTGTATACCGCTCGACCCTTATAAAAGCATTAAACCATTTCCAGTACTATAATACTGTTTTAAAGAGCTCGATACGATTATATTTCAATGCGATTAATAAGTGAAAACCAATTAAAGATCGATAAAATCGTATCGGACATATTCAAATGTTCCGTCTGCGTCCCCAGCCTGCACTGAAGGCACCACACTTCCGGTTCCGGGTCAGCCCCACTTGTTCTACCTGTGGGACGGTCGCAAGAGCGTCACTGAGATGACGTGCCCACGGGGTCTCTGGTACAACCATAACGTCTGCACGTGTGACTGGATCATCCCGGGAAAAACGTTTGGCAAACAGGGTACAGTCAAGTTACCATTACCGGATCAGTAGTGTAATAAAGATGTTCTGGTGAAAAGCAATAAATGTTTTGAGACTTCTTGTACGCCAGTTTGATAAAATATTACCTCTGCTTACTGTTTCAGCGCATAGTCTTATTTTTAAACGCAGGCAAAATGTATTTGTGATACCTTTTTTTCGCCTCAGAATTCATGCATTAACGGATCAGTTGTAGCCATAACGGATCACGTGATCGAAACCACTCAGGAGGGTATCTAGCACGCTATTTGAACTGTCCAAACATGACCTGTGTTGTTTACAATGACCAAGTTACATGCCAGTTATAAATTATAAATATATTTTTTTGTAATTAATTGTTTTCTATATGTGATCTTGTATCTACACTTTACGCACGGTGTTCTTGTGTGAATTATCTGTTGAAATTCCTAAATAGATCAAAAAGATATGGGCATCTTATAAACCATGTAAATTGTTTGAATCATATCTAATCATCGAAATTGAACATGTAACATAAATAAAACATTAAGATTGAGATCATGTATTGAAAGAATCAACAAGATTTGCATATATTTTAATATATAATATATTATCAATACGCATATTATCACGCTTGTTCCGTTATTGCCCTAATTCTTCATTTCATTTAAGGTGTTGCAAAATCTTAAACACTAATCAAAACTGAATGGACTTTTGCAGACAGAAAGACTACTAAATGGCCATTAAATTAATGCGTAAATGTCTTACTTAGACAGTTATTTAGTTATCACCCTTATTTAGTTATCACAATCATTATTTATTATCATCATCGTTATTTGTTTTTCATCATCGTTATTAACTAGATCTTTTGTCGTTATTCATTTAATACAATCTGTCGTTCATTAACAAATGTTTTCCTACTATTAGTGGACTAACATGCCATTTGATAACACACTGTTAACGTTTTGATGGTAGTTACATATGCAACTATTTAACACATGGAACGGGCTTATATTATTTATTTTTTTCAATTTGTTATATGAATGAGATATCAAATATTTATAAAACTACTCATTCGTATTATTAAGCTTGCAACATACGCTTGAGAAGTTACAAACAAATGTTTGTGATAATAAATGTTCACACATCCGTATTGCAGGCTGTAGCCCGATGTTCCATTTCGGTTATGGCGGCAGTTTCCTCGAGGAGTTCAATCGGGTCCCGCAGTCCCCCAACACAGCCGTGTCCATCTACCGGAACTCGGCACTCTTTTCAAAGGGAGGTAAGCTTTCCTCGGTCTAGTCACATTATTCTCCCTTCCTGTGATCTTATCAAAGTAGCCACCCGTACTTCGTTACTTTGTTAATACATGATTCGGGATTACCTTTGGAGTCTGTTGCTATACTTGTTGGAATTGTTTTTGCAGCATAGTGTAGTTATGATTATGAAAAAAGATGCATAGGTTTTATTAATTTGAGAATTGATTTTCGCTATTTTATAAAAGTTAAAGAGCGACAGCAAAGTATTTGACCGCGGGTAAGACACAACTGCTCGATACCTTTAAGACGTAGATCTTTTTAAATACAATGTATACGTGACGCAATCAGTTTGCTTTCCCATATTCGTATATCAAAACAAATACATCTATCAATATTCTTGACAATTTGGAGGACATAAAATATGTAATCATTCACTATGAAACGAATACACGATTAATGGAATTTGAGAAATATCTTCACTATGCAACGATTAATGAATATTACATGGGAAATGCTATCTACTTGCTTCTTTCGGCAACGTGCCCTTTCTCAGGCGAGGTCCTGCTATGGGTGATGAACGATATCGATATGGACAGCGAGTGGGCGTTCTGCTTCGAGTTCCTCACGCGCACCTTCCGGGACGAGGTGGCGCTCGTGTCCAACGACTGGCAAGGGCTTCCGTTCACATACAAGCTGACGCACCATCCTGCCCGGCACGTGGTTATGGGCTACTTCCGGATGAAGGATGGCACAGTCGTGGAACTCGTGATTGTCGGAGTGGTGTGTATGGTTATGTCTGATGGTGACGGCTATCGATTTTCTGATTAATATAGTGATGATGATCTTGCGGCTGCTGCTGATGCTTATGAGAATGGTGGTGATGAAAACGACGAGGACGATGGTGATAGCATTTATTATGATTATGTTGATTGATTGATTGATTGATTTTTATTCAGGTTTTAAAACACATAATATACAAGTTATCATTCAAAATTACATAACAATTTTAACTAAAAGCATTTGTGAGATTGCTGCTGATCAAAACCTATGGTATAAAAACTGCCATAAAATAATATAAAACAAGATTTAACAATGAAAATGAAGACAAAGGTGTGACAAGATAAAAAAAGTCTTAAGGAAGCGTATCACCTCAAATTAGATTTGAAGGGAACAGATCAGCAACTGCCTCACACTTAAAATATGATTTAATGTTACTATAATGGAATATAATATATTGCTTGATTATCACAATTTAACATGTCACATATATTTGTTATCACAGATTTTCAGCACAGACTAGTAATTTGATATATTATAGAAACAAATTCACAACTTAAGGGAACACTTAGTATGTAAAAAGAAATAACTTGGATAATCTAGTGTAAAAACCTAGGATTGCCCATGAAAGCTCGAAAGCTTATTTCCAATGGGGTACAGTTTAGGTTATACTTACTATACTATAATCCTGTGTGAAAGATACACAATATTAACAATAAGTCCCTGATAATTTGAGTATACATGTAAGTTATTACAATCATGTTTCTATAATATATTTGCCATGCTGACTAGTACACAAATATTATAAAAAGTACAATTAAAGTGTTTTAGCTAAGCACAATAGATGGTTCTTAATAGCTTATTTGAACTGATGTTTATTATCAAATATGATAATAATGATGCTTTTAATGATGATGGGGTGACGTCGACGACGACGACGATGATGACGATGAGGACTTGTTATTCGATATCTGTAATTATTGTTCTACGCTCACAATTCACACTATATTTCAGTCGCCACACAAGCCCCACTTCCTGCGCGTGGCCAAACAAGGATCCACACTTAAGATGCGAGTGGACAACATGCCTGCCGCCATCGTCAATATAGGTCAGTAGCGTAGGGGACTTATACGCAAGAATATGATTGTAATTTAAGGTGGAAAACAAGTACAGTGTACATATATTTGTATAAAACAATGAACATATATGTGTATAAAACAATTGTAAAATTCATACCAACAACAAAAATTAGACAAACAAGAAATGTCTAAAATAACTGTATATCACTTTCTTTTCACATGACCTTTTGATATGTTTATTATTACATGGCTAAGACTGACGATGTACTATGTACAAGTCGTAATAACATTTCTGTTCTGTTCTGTTTAAAAAAGACAAACGGCGCTGAAATAGATCTTAAGATGTCAGTGTTAGTCTAAAATAATGCATATAGATCATATGCACAGTAAAGTTACTCTCGGACCCCAGATTGTTTGAAAACTTACTTGAACTTCAATAAAGTTGACATAATCTCAAAACGTTCATATCTTTACCGGGAGTAAACGGCCGTATTTTTTACAAAATAATTATGAATATAAGTTATTTATTGAAACAAACAGGAAAATTAATTTGCCAGGAAAAAAACATCCCGTGTACATATTTAGTTTGATTAATAAACTATACTTATGAGCGAATAGCGTATTTTTGCCACACACATGAAACTAAAGAAATATGGATAACATTTTGTAGTATAACGATACTTCTTATGACAAGTTTATTTGTTTTGTTTTATGGAAAGATGCTTAATATTATAGATTTGACAAGTTCTTCTGGAGAAATTGATAAAATGAACAATTACAGAAAACACATTTAAACGTGACTGCAAGTAAAATATAAATTACAAATTGTAACATACATTGTAGTTTATAAATATAATTTCACATTTTATTGAACACTATCGACGGAAGCCGGGGCGTGAGCTCAAAAGGCATTTGTGTCGCGTTCGAGAAAACTGGGCATAATGCTTGTGCGTAAATTGTCATCCCAGATTAGCCTGTGCAGTCCGCACAGGCTAATCAGGGACAACAATTTCCGCTTTTATGGAATTTTTCGTTTAAATGATGTCTCTTCTTAGCGAAAATCCAGTTTAGGCGGAAAGTGTCGTCCCGTATTAGCCTGTGCGGACTGCACAGGCTTATCTGGGATGGCACTTTACGCACATGCATTTTGTCCAGTTTTCTCAGAACGCAACTCATTTGCACGATTTGATCGACCAGTTAATTGGGGATTAGTATTTGCTCTGTATAGATGACTTATGTAAGCTAAATAAAATATGTATTTTATTATATAAATGAAAATTAAATTCTGTCATGAATACAACAGTTTGTTTATGACACGCAATAACTAATAATTTTCATTATAATCTTCAGTACTCGTTTATTTTTGTCGAAAATGTATTCACAACTTTATTGTAAAAACGTATGCAAATAATTTTGTAAATTCATTTGAGTCGTGTTCTGAGAAAACTGGGCATAATGGTTGTGCGTAAAGTGTCATCCCAGATTAGCCTGTGCAGTCCACACAGGCTAATCCGGGACGACAATTTCCGCCTAAAGTGGATTTTCGCTAAGAAGAGACATCATTTAANCTTCAAAATTATTCAGACAGCACAAATTGAGTGGTTAACATTTGAATACAAGATGAAATAGGTGCTTGGTATTTGTTTCAAAACAACAATACATACAAGTAAGAATAAGTTCAAGTAAGATGTTTTTCAATATAAGAAACAATTTCCTCGTAAAAATTTGCTTATTACACAATGACGTACGCGTTTTCATAGACATTTGCAGCAGACAACTCTCCGATGGTGGATGGGGCTACTACGCGTTTCCGGGATCATGCACGCAGTACATTCACTGTGGAAAACACGGAAACGGTTTCCTCGAGACATGCGCAGTGGGAACTTTTTTCGATGGCGCGAAATGTGTCCGCACAGAGGACGTGAATTGCCAGTTTGGTAATTATTGCCCGTTTAGAATCATTTGTATTTTCAACATTTAAACAGAATATTTGTTCTTGTTGTAATAGTATATTTACATAGTATACACCCTCACATAATGCACTTAACATGTACTATTAAATAGCGGTGTTTCCCAAACAAATTATTCATTATGCAGATCCATGTCGCCAAATGAAGACCGGAAAGACGTACACGGACGGGCAGACGTGCCATGGGTACTACCGGTGCTCTGAGGGTCGCTCGCTGCCGTCTTCCTGTTCGCAGGGCCACTCGTACAACGTGCTAAGCGGAGGATGTCTCCCCGATCTCTCGTGCATGAAGGCGTCTCTCAATAAACACCGTACGTACACGTAGTTTTTAAACTCCTCTCAAACGTCTTAAGACTCTTAATCTTTTGATTGTTTTCGACTATACATTCGATATATTTATATACATGTATTTTCTATGTGATTGATGACTATAACGGTTTTAGTTAACGCATTACATTTAATTTATTTTAAACAAAATAATTGACATAATCACTTCAATCTCACATCATTGAATATAGGGATTATACACGTTTTCGAGGGCATGGTCATCTGCGGGCCCTCGAAAAAATCCGGATTTTGAGAGCGCCCGCAGATGATGATGTCCGAGAAAATGTGTATTTTCGCTATTATTGCATAAACAAATCACACATACCAAAATAAATTAAAATAACATTGAAAACAAAATGTCTTGTTCATTCGACATCGACAAAATAATTCATTTATTTTATATGACGTCACACAGTTCAAGGTTGTGTTTTACATATGCCTCACTCGGTCATCATCAGAAATGACAAGGCTTTACCTTCGGATAAGCAGTTTTCGATTTAAAATATGTTTAAACAGTGGATTAATGCAAATTTGAAATGCAGCCGCGCAAAGTAAGAAATGAGGATTATTTTGTCGATATCGAATGAACAAGACATATTGTTTTCAATGTTATTTTAATTTATGGATATGAAAAACACATAACAGGGCTTGAACGGCACGTGAATCGCCTTTTTAATACACGATTTCTCCCGTTCAAGCCCTCCTTTTGCCTAGTTTCTGCACCCCGCCAGAGGGCATTATAGATAGAGTTTATGCAATAATGCTCATTGTATACCGCTCGACCCTTATAAAAGCATTAAACCATTTCCAGTACTATAATACTGTTTTAAAGAGCTCGATACGATTATATTTCAATGCGATTAATAAGTGAAAACCAATTAAAGATCGATAAAATCGTATCGGACATATTCAAATGTTCCGTCTGCGTCCCCAGCCTGCACTGAAGGCACCACACTTCCGGTTCCGGGTCAGCCCCACTTGTTCTACCTGTGGGACGGTCGCAAGAGCGTCACTGAGATGACGTGCCCACGGGGTCTCTGGTACAACCATAACGTCTGCACGTGTGACTGGATCATCCCGGGAAAAACGTTTGGCAAACAGGGTACAGTCAAGTTACCATTACCGGATCAGTAGTGTAATAAAGATGTTCTGGTGAAAAGCAATAAATGTTTTGAGACTTCTTGTACGCCAGTTTGATAAAATATTACCTCTGCTTACTGTTTCAGCGCATAGTCTTATTTTTAAACGCAGGCAAAATGTATTTGTGATACCTTTTTTTCGCCTCAGAATTCATGCATGAACGGATCAGTTGTAGCCATAACGGATCACGTGATCGAAACCACTCAGGAGGGTATCTAGCACGCTATTTGAACTGTCCAAACATGACCTGTGTTGTTTACAATGACCAAGTTACATGCCAGTTATAAATTATAAATATATTTTTTTGTAATTAATTGTTTTCTATATGTGATCTTGTATCTACACTTTACGCACGGTGTTCTTGTGTGAATTATCTGTTGAAATTCCTAAATAGATCAAAAAGATATGGGCATCTTATAAACCATGTAAATTGTTTGAATCATATCTAATCATCGAAATTGAACATGTAACATAAATAAAACATTAAGATTGAGATCATGTATTGAAAGAATCAACAAGATTTGCATATATTTTAATATATAATATATTATCAATACGCATATTATCACGCTTGTTCCGTTATTGCCCTAATTCTTCATTTCATTTAAGGTGTTGCAAAATCTTAAACACTAATCAAAACTGAATGGACTTTTGCAGACAGAAAGACTACTAAATGGCCATTAAATTAATGCGTAAATGTCTTACTTAGACAGTTATTTAGTTATCACCCTTATTTAGTTATCACAATCATTATTTATTATCATCATCGTTATTTGTTTTTCATCATCGTTATTAACTAGATCTTTTGTCGTTATTCATTTAATACAATCTGTCGTTCATTAACAAATGTTTTCCTACTATTAGTGGACTAACATGCCATTTGATAACACACTGTTAACGTTTTGATGGTAGTTACATATGCAACTATTTAACACATGGAACGGGCTTATATTATTTATTTTTTTCAATTTGTTATATGAATGAGATATCAAATATTTATAAAACTACTCATTCGTATTATTAAGCTTGCAACATACGCTTGAGAAGTTACAAACAAATGTTTGTGATAATAAATGTTCACACATCCGTATTGCAGGCTGTAGCCCGATGTTCCATTTCGGTTATGGCGGCAGTTTCCTCGAGGAGTTCAATCGGGTCCCGCAGTCCCCCAACACAGCCGTGTCCATCTACCGGAACTCGGCACTCTTTTCAAAGGGAGGTAAGCTTTCCTCGGTCTTGTCACAGTATTCTCCCTTCCTGTGATCTTATCAAAGTAGCCACCCGTACTTCGTTACTTTGTTAATACATGATTCGGGATTACCTTTGGAGTCTGTTGCTATACTTGTTGGAATTGTTTTTGCAGCATAGTGTAGTTATGATTATGAAAAAAGATGCATAGGTTTTATTACTTTGTGAATTGATTTTCGCTATTTTATAAAAGTTAAAGTGCGACAGCAAAGTATTTGACCGCGGGTTAGACACAACTTTTTGAAACCTTTAAGACGTAGATCTTTTTAAATACAATGTATACGTGACGCAATCAGTTTGCTTTCCAATATTCGTATATCAAAACAAATACATCTATCAATATTCTTGACAATTTGGAGGACATAAAATATGTTATCATTCACTATGAAACGAATACACGATAAATGCAAATTGAGAAATATCTGCGGTATGCAACGATTAATGAATATTACATGGGAAATGCTATCTACTTGCTTCTTTCTGCAACGTGCCCTTTCTCAGGCGAGGTCCTGCTATGGGTGATGAACGACATCGATATGGACAGCGAGTGGGCATTCTGCTTCGAGTTCCTCACGCGCACCTTCCGGGACGAGGTGGCGCTCGTGTCCAACGACTGGCAAGGGCTTCCGTTCACATACAAGCTGACGCACCATCCTGCCCGGCACGTGGTTATGGGCTACTTCCGGATGAAGGATGGCACAGTCGTGGAACTCGTGATTGTCGGAGTGGTGTGTATGGTTATGTCTGATGGTGACGGCTATCGATTTTCTGATTAATATAGTGATGATGATCTTGCGGCTGCTGCTGATGCTTATGAGAATGGTGGTGATGAAAACGACGAGGACGATGGTGATAGCATTTATTATGATTATGATGATTGATTGATTGATTGATTTTTATTCAGGTTTTGAAACACATAATATACAAGTTATCATTCAAAATTACATAACAATTTTAACTTAAAGTATTTGTGCAATTGCTGCTGATCAAAACCTATGGTATAAAAACTGCCATAAAATAATATAAAACAAGATTTAACAATGAAAATGAAGACAAAGGTGTGACAAGATAAAAAAAGTCTTAAGGAAGCGTATCACCTCAAATTAGATTTGAAGGGAACAGATCAGCAACTGCCTCACACTTAAAATATGATTTAATGTTACTATAATGGAATATAATATATTGCTTGATTATCACAATTTAACATGTCACATATATTTGTTATCACAGATTTTCAGCACAGACTAGTAATTTGATATATTATAGAAACAAATTCACAACTTAAGGGAACACTTAGTATGTAAAAAGAAATAACTTGGATAATCTAGTGTAAAAACCTAGGATTGCCCATGAAAGCTCGAAAGCTTATTTCCAATGGGGTACAGTTTAGGTTATACTTACTATACTATAATCCTGTGTGAAAGATACACAATATTAACAATAAGTCCCTGATAATTTGAGTATACATGTAAGTTATTACAATCATGTTTCTATAATATATTTGCCATGCTGACTAGTACACAAATATTATAAAAAGTACAATTAAAGTGTTTTAGCTAAGCACAATAGATGGTTCTTAATAGCTTATTTGAACTGATGTTTATTATCAAATATGATAATAATGATGCTTTTAATGATGATGGGGTGACGTCGACGACGACGACGATGATGACGATGAGGACTTGTTATTCGATATCTGTAATTATTGTTCTACGCTCACAATTCACACTATATTTCAGTCGCCACACAAGCCCCACTTCCTGCGCGTGGCTAAACAAGGATCCACACTTAAGATGCGAGTGGACAACATGCCTGCCGCCATCGTCAATATAGGTCAGTAGCGTAGGGGACTTATACGCAAGAATATGATTGTAATTTAAGGTGGAAAACAAGTACAGTGTACATATATTTGTATAAAACAATGAACATATATGTGTATAAAACAATTGTAAAATTCATACCAACAACAAAAATTAGACAAACAAGAAATGTCTAAAATTACTGTATATCACTTTCTTTTCACATGACCTTTTGATATGTTTATTATTACATGGCTAAGACTGACGATGTACAATGTACAAGTCGTAATAACATTTCTGTTCTGTTCTGTTTAAAAAAGACAAACGGCGCTGAAATAGATCTTAAGATGTCAGTGTTAGTCTAAAATAATGCATATAGATCATATGCACAGTAAAGTTACTCTTGGACCCCAGATTGTTTGAAAACTTACTTGAACTTCAATAAAGTTGACATAATCTCAAAACGTTCATATCTTTACCGGGAGTAAACGGCCGTATTTTTTACCAAATAATTATGAATATAAGTTATTTATTGAAACAAACAGGTAAATTAATTTGCCAGGAAAAAAACATCCCGTGTACATATTTAGTTTGATTAATAAACTATACTTATGAGCGAATAGCGTATTTTTGCCACACACATGAAACTAAAGAAATATGGATAACATTTTGTAGTATAACGATACTTCTTATGACAAGTTTATTTGTTTTGTTTTATGGAAAGATGCTTAATATTATAGATTTGACAAGTTCTTCTGGAGAAATTAATAAAATGAACAATTACATAAAACACATTTAAACGTGACCGCAAGTAAAATATAAATTACAAATTGTAACATACATTGTAGTTTATAAATATAATTTCACAATTTATTGAACACTATCGACGGAAGCCGGGACGTGAGCTCAACAGGCATTTGTGTCGCGTTCGACAAACTGGGCATAATGCTTGTGTTCTGAGAAAACTGGGCATAATGCTTGTGCGTAAAGTGTCATCCCAGATTAGCCTGTGCCGTCCACACAGGCTAATCCGGGACGACAATTTCCGCCTAAACTGGATTTTCGCTAAGAAGAGACATCATTTAAACGAAAAATTCCATAAAAGCGGAAATTGTCGTCCATGATTAGCCTGTGCGGACTGCATAGGCTAATCTGAGATGACAATTTACGCACAAGCATTATGCCCAACTTTTTTCCCTATAATAGCTCTTGAGTTTTAATATGTTCCTATATTTTTTATTGAAATAAGATACTAGTACATAAAAGTGACTTTCAAAATAGTCGAATATACCGTTCAAAAATAACAAATGGTATTTGTAAGCAGAACAGAAACGCTAATAAACCTCAAACTATGTCACTATGTCGTTGTTTATTACCTTACGAGATAGTAAATTAAGGTATATGTTACGAATGTACTGACATGTGCTTTCGGGTATGAAGTATATAGCGATTTATTAACGATCTCTTAACGATCTCGCATTTAACACGTAATGTATGCTAACCCATTTATGCCTAGCGTCTACAAAAAGGTCTAGGCAAACAGCGTAGACCCAGATGAGACGCCGCATACGCTGTTTGCTTAAAGGAATTTCTGTGAGAAATATTCTAAAAATAGAAATAAATATACCCTGACATCCCTAATTTTGGAATAAATTAATCCAATTTAGAAGGATGGGAAGTCCACAAGGCATAAATGGGTTAATGAAATGAGTTATAAGCTAGTTTTAGTCCCCACCATGAGCATCTCGTCCAGCCTCGCAAGATCTTTTTTATTGTTGTTATAGAAGCGGGTGTGGCCTCATCCCCAACCCCGATGGTGATAGGCGCAGCGGAGGGCTGTACAGGATTCCGCGGGTTCTTCGACGAGGTAAGTCACACCGACTACAAGCTCAACATTGAATTTAATTATCCGGATAAAATATCGAAATCATTAATTAAATCTGCACATTTTACAACATAAAGTATTCATGTAAATGCACAATGCAATGATTGTAATTCTTCTTTGCTGTCCGTCTTTCAGCTGAAGTTCTTCCGCTGTGTACCTGCAGACTTCTTTCACGACTACGAGGGGTCTGTATGAGAGGAAAAGTAGACCACTGTGTCCATTGCAACCAAGCGTAGAAATGCGCATGCGTGCTGTTGTGGCCCACTGTTGTGCTGCATCAATATACACATGCAACCTATTTATAATCTTGTTCAAGTATTGTTATGTTCTGTTCAGGTTTTGTAGAGTAATATTGCAACCATATGTACATTATGGTGATAATGTGGCTCATTGGGTCATTTTCGACCTGAAATGGCCCACAAGTCACCCAGGGGTGACATGAAGCCGAGTCTTGTCAACGGGGGTGACTTCAAGCCGATTCTAGTCAAGAATCGGCTTCTAGTCAACCCCCCACAAGTCACCCTTGGGTGACTTCAAGCCGATTCTTGTCACCCTGGGGTGACATGAACCCGATTCTAGTCACACAGGGGTGACTAGCGTCGGCTTGAAGTCACCCAAGGGTGATATGAATCGGCTTCTTGACTCCCCCGGGTGACTTGTGGGGGGGGGGGTGACTAGAAGCCGATTCTTGACTAGAATCGGCTTGAAGTCACCCCCGTTGACAAGAATCGGCTTCATGTCATCCCCGGGTGACTACAATCGGCTTCATGTCACCCGGTGGTAACTAGCGTCGGCTTGAAGTCAACCTAGGGTGACAAGAATCGGCTTCTAGTCACCCCCGGATGACTTGTTGGCCATTTCAGGTCAACAATGACACAATGAGCGATAATCATAATGTGTCATTTGATCTACCGGTATGTTATAACAGGTCTGGGAGAACTGCGAAATTATGTAACAGTAAGCTCCTCAACATCAGAAAGTAATTTCTATTCTCACAATTACAACCTTATGGACGTGTTTCAAAAAGCATATTGAACTGAGATTGTGCTTTTCAGTTTGAACATGCAAGTGTCTGTCTTATTTAATCAATTAATTTTGCGTTGATATGTTTCTGCGAATTTTGGGGTAACATGTGCGAGTAGTACAAGATTGTGTTTGACTTTTTCAGTTATTTACACGACAATTACGTCGCTCGTGTGTATAAATCTGTCTCATCTTTTGGTTATTCATATATTATTTATTTTTAGATGTTTGTTCTTAAAGCCCAAGTGAAATAAGTAAAACAAAATCAACATATGTATATGTAAATATGAGCGAATATAATAAGTATATTTATCATAATTTTTTAATTATAACGTAGTGTTACTAAATAGTAAATACGCATGCATGCTCTTATAAATAAATTGTTATAATAAATTGTATACTAATGCGCATTTTTTAGTCTTTATTAAATTCCCATTCATTACTTTTCATGGAATTATATCTAGTACATAGTTTTCAAATTTATATTATATTGTCATAATAAAAAGTGTAAGCTTTGAAGGAATATACAAATCTCGCACACTATACCGAAGCCATTACATTTTTTGTTTTAATAACACTAGATGATGTCATTTATCTTCAAATAAAATAATAGTGTGACCTATTTTTTTCAAAGGCGTTTGCAAGCAGCACCGATTTAACGATTAAATGATAACATGTAAACCGTCAATAGGGGTCACGCTATCTCCCATTTCTAACACTCGTAGCGGTGTTGTCGTTGCCGAAGACACATTATCTGACCAAACCTACCCTCGCCTACCCTCCAAGTGAAGTCATCGACGTTAAAATGACGTTGAAGTGGCACTTAAGCACGCAAACGGTACGGTCAGTTTATAGATGTTATCGACGTGACCAATGCAATTCGACGCGTCTAAGTGAGCTCTACAAACCTGCCAAGTTTTGAGGCCACAATCTTAGGCGTGCGGGCGCTGTCCCGGTGAAACCCGTACGTTACGTGGACGTACGCGTCACTAACTTGAGCTAGTCTTGACGTAAGTACTTGTCTAATCGTAAAACAACTTTACTCGCGTGTTTTTGTTAATGCGTCAAGCGTGCTTGAAGCGGCGCTGACCTTCCAATTGACGTCATTAACGTAAAACTTAAGAAACATTTTCTCGATTTTTTTCTCAATTATTAAATGTGTGTTAAAGTGTTAATATTCTCAATTTTTATTAAAAAGTGTTATTATAACTATCGCCTTTAATAACAATTGTTTGCCAATGTTCAAAACCAAAGAGAATAGATTAATTGTAACGCATTCACCGAAATGTATACAATACGTCAACTTTATTGCGTTAGATAGATGGGTATCTATTAATTCATATTTTGTTCCTAGAAATAGTACAAACTTATATAAAATTCCTCTTTGATCCATTCCCTCTGCGAATATGTGTTGACATTTTACTGGCTGATAAAAGAGAGTTATATTAGATTTACAAATCAATGATCTAATAATTAAAATGTAACGCTTATATAAAAGAAATAATAATATAAAAACCACACAAAGTCGCGATGTTTATTATTCAATCACAAATGGTTTTTAATCTATGGTCATCTTGTAAAATTATAACGTTTATACAGTAGCAGCAAGTAGCATGATGTCAGAATATAGCAAAATTATGCCAGTGTTCTAAAACCACGCATTTTGTAATGACAATAAAGTACTGTACCAGTATTTGAATTGTTTTAAAACAAATGTGCATAAATAAAATGCTCATTATCTGTTCGCAAACTTTATTTGGAGACAAATCAGGGACCGATCAGGGACCGATGACATAAACAAATAAATATAAAAAAATAAATAAATATTATCGTCCACATTTTAACTATAAATCATTATTATTCATAGTTCTTGTACCCGCTTCCAATTTTACCGGACCTAACCAGATTTTACTGGACCTTGTTCGTCTTTGACCAAACAAGAGAACATACTCTTTATAGATTTTATTTTTATCATTATGACGTTCTGAATGTTTAACAACTCTAAATACAATACAATTACGAATTTTAAACATATTCTATTAAAACATATGGAAAAACTTTCAATTAAAAGTGAAGAAAGCTTTGTGATTGTTAAAAATGTGTTTATACATTACAAGTAATTTTTAACAGAAATATAAAACACTAGTACTCTCACTGTTTCCAAAAGATTAAAATATAAATTGAAAATGAAAAAAAAAAAAAACCAT
>VMBQ01006244.1:39127-88058 GCA_007657795.1 Dreissena rostriformis | reverse complement strand
TCGAAAGTGCACATTCTTAATCTAACATCTGATGTATAAATAGTTCTTGACTAGCTCAAAACTAGATCATGACAATTTGACGAGATGTCCGGTGATCAGTAACGCATTTCATCCTTATTTGATTTTCAATATATACAATGCATAACAGAATGCCAGAGAAATCTGCATTCAAATCTGAATATTAATTACTGTTTGAAGACCATCATAATGACAAAAAATTAAATTAATTTACCTTTCTAGTAACGCACGTATGCCAAATATTCATTTCGCCATGACTATCACATCGCAACATCCGGGTATGATACAATTGGTTTATACACTGTGTATCAATCTCCACGCAGATTTGTCGTTCCATGCTCTCACACATACAACCTCAGCCATCAAAAGAAAATCCTACCAGATTCGGTATTTTTTTTTATATTTTTTTTTAAGTATTATATTATGAAAAGGAGAATCATTTTCTTTTATATTTTGAAAATAGTGTATAAGTTTAGGTTCATACAGTAGTAAAAAAATAAATTACTTAGATTAAAAAAGTAAAAATTAATGTTTACAAATTAAAATAACCGTTGATACTGTAAGACGCCCTTATTGTACCACGTGGTTCGGCTATTATGACTTAGTTGGTTATAACGACAGGGATTTAAGATCATTATATATATATATGAGTCTTATTTTCCGGTTAAACATAAAACTCTTGTTTCAACAAAGGAAACAATTCTCCGGCACATTATTTTTCGGAGTATATGCATTGTTATCTATGTCGTTGATACTGTCAGAAGTAATTATTGTATCACGTGGCTCACCTATCATCACGTTGTTGTGTATGATGGCAGGGATTTTTTTGATCCAGCTATGCTGGTTCCAGTCAAATCTCTGCGCGGAGGTTGACTGTGTATATGCTCTTCGTCTACATTACTTATCGGTGATTCAGTGGAAGACTGAACGTCCAACTTTTATACCCAAATATGTCGGTCTGATTTGAGTAATTCTTTCATGATTGCTTTAATCAATCTACACGAAAAACTATGTTTGTTGATACAATTAAAGGGACGATTATGGAATGGTGAGAACAACAAACAATTTATACCAATCAGGTTCTTTAGATGTTCTCTAAATACAATCCCTTATTTAATGATCACACTGGTGGATCTATCTTTCTATATATACTGCTAGTTGCCACAATTAGCATTTCAAGCAGGCGCGTGTCAGTGCTAGAGAATTAAAAGAAGAAATGTATAGGAGATAAAAAGTAATACATAATGTATTTGTGAGACTTAGAAACAAAGATAAAAGTGTTAATTAAAAGAAGAATTATACAGACAAAAGGTAAAAAAAAACAGCCAACCCGCTCAGAAACATTACTGTGGTCTAGTTTTGTCACCCCTTGCCTAAACTGGTCCAGGGTAGTTGCCTGTACACTATTGGCTGGCAGGGAGTTCCATAGGATGATAGAAGCTGGATAGATGGAAAATTTATAATAGTTGCTGGGAGTGGGACATTTGTCTAAATGAAAGAGGGAGCAGATGTCTAGTGAGCCGGGTTGGTGGAATGCCGTAAGGAGGCATTGGTACAGCAACCAGTCCGTGGACAATTTTATAGAACATCAGTAGCTGGGAGTCATACCTTCTGTTCTCAAGGGAATAACTCTAATTTATCTAGCATATGTGTGACGCTGTTGTAGTATGAGTTATCATTGGTGACCCATCGAGTGGCCCAGCGTTGGACCATCTCGATCTTATTGATGTTGTATTGTGTATGTGGGATCCACACTGAGCTACTATACTCAAGTTGTGGGCGGACAAGGATTTTGAAGGCAAATTCTCTAATGAGTTGGTGCTTTATGGGAATGTTGCGTTTAATGAAGTTAAGTGTGTGACTGACTGTTTTGGTTACCTGGTTTATGTGTTTATTCCAACTGAGGTCAGGTGTGATGCAAACACCCAAGTATTTAGCATCACTAACTGTCTCGAGGGTTTGGCCTTGGAGTGTGTATGTGGATTTTTAGGGGTGTTTTGACCTTGTGATGTTAATAACCGTAAACTTGGAAGGATTGAATTCCATATCCCAAGAGTGTTCCCATTTTTGTAACCTAATTATATCTTCTTGTAGGGTGTTTTGTTCAGTGGGATTCTTGACCGTGATATAGGCAGCAGTGTCATCAGCAAATAACCGGACCTGTGAAACTATGTTTTCAGGCAGATCGTTTATGTAGGGCAAGAAGAGAAGTGGGCCGAAAACAGAGCCCTGCGGGACACCTGATGTGACTGGTACCTCGTCTGAATTGTCACCATTGACCAAGACAGACTGACGGCGACCAATAACGAAAGATTTGACCCATTCTAACGTGCTATCTTGGATGCCGTGTTTGTGCATTTTGTAGAGCAACTTCAAGTGATTGACCTTGTCGAATGCTTTCGAGAAATCCAGGAGTTTGAAGTCTGTTTGTTGGCCATAAATAAGGTTCCTGGGTAAGTCCTCTACAAGTCCTATGAGCTGTGTCTCGAATGACAGTTTTGACCTGAAGCCATGCTGAAGATGGAAAAGAATATCGTTGACCTGGAAGTGTTTGGTGATGTTTGAGGCGACAATATGTTCCATGACTTTACAGAGAACACATGTCAGTGAAATAGGCCTATAGTTAGCGGGGTTACTTTTATCGCCTTTTTTNGGGGGGGGGGGAGTGACGTTCGCCTTGATCCAGTCGGAGGGGATAGTGCCTGTGTCAAGAGATATCTGAAATATTCTGGTAACCAAGGGGCCAAGGTATTTATAGAAAATGCAACACAAATGAACATACGATCCGGTTTGTTAATCAAACATTGCCGACTTTGCAAACTAATATATTAAAGCGATACATTATGACACCCATTTGCAATGCTTTTTCAGTAACTGTTTTCGGTAGTATTTATTATGATGATATAACCAGCTAACTTGTCTTCTATATGTACAAGTATTACTCAGTGTGGCCATACCACGTGGTTCGTGACGTCATTTTGGCTAGCACGTCAATTAGAAAATTGTCAACATTGCCTCCGCTAAGAAACTTCAAATCCGAAGTAAGTATCTTATTATTTACTCTTTTTTGACGAAATAAAGCGCAGGCTAAGGGTAAAGTTGAGCACTATTCTCGGTTATAGATGGTGTTTTAAGATATTTTTTTCGGAAAAAAAAACACATTTTATATGGAATTATTCACGTCCGCATATATGAGTGCACTGCAAAAAGGAATATAAAACGGTTATTTTGGAAGATTTAAAATGTGCTTGTCGTGCTTGCGTGCATTGTAACGTAAATTCTAGGAATTTGCCTCGAATGATCGACTAAACTACTCATCTGGTGTCAAATATTTATATAACCGGGAATTGTGGTCAACTTTACCCTTAGCCTGCGCTTTATTTCGTAAAAAAATAGTAAATAATAAGATACTAACGTGGATTTGGTGTTTCTTAGCGGAGGCAATGTTGACAATTTTCTACTTGACTTGCTATCCAACATGACGTCAAGGACCACGTGGTATGGCCACACTGTACTGTACAATTACTGTATATGTATTCAATAGTGTTATTATTAGGTATAGTATCATAGTGTTAAAATGACATGTGTTATACACTGTTTGCGGTGGCAAAAATCGGCTAGTAGCCTGCCCATCCCATATACCGTAGGTAATTTGTTTCATAGTTTGAAATTGAGTTCTTGGAATAATAGACTTCTTTACAAATGAATAAAATATAATTGGTTATGTATTATCAATATCTATTTCTTACTAACATATTCACAGGTGTTGTGCGCGTGGCCAAGTCACTTTAACACTATCAATATGTCATAAAACAACATTTTTTATAAAAAAATAATCTGATATAGTATATAATATATTATATCAGACATTTATTTTATTTTTTATATAAAAATGTTGTTTTGTGACATATTGATAGTGTTAAAGTGACTTGGCCACGCGCCCAACACCTGTGAACATATTGAATACGGTACACACTGCTTTCGTATTTTGTTCACTGTTTTACGGTGTACATTTTACTGTTTTCGTATATGAAAACACTGAATGCGGATTTTTTTTTATTAAAATAAATTTTATTAAAAAGTTATAAAATATATATTGAAATATCTTTAAACTACTATTCTTTTTCAAATCATACATAGGAAAAAGCGATGTTTTCGTCTTCATATTTAATGTTTTCATAAATTAAAACACTGTTTTCGGTAAATTTACTGTTTACACGAAAACAGTACTGTTTCCGATATCTAGTCATACCGGTGAATGTATGCATGACAACTACACGTAGCACAATACCTGTTCACCGTTCATTCGCGTTAATCTCACGCTGTCATCTTCGGAACATTTAACACCATCCTCAGATTTTGTGCAGACACCTTCTTCAGATTGAACACCGTGCAAAATAGGCATTAAATACATAAAGAACAATAAAACACTGTGCACAGACTTTGCTGACATTTTCTTGTTCTAGTTTCGGTTCGATATAAAGCGCCCACTCACAGCAGACGATTTGTTCAATCGTGTTACATCGACCATCTCCGAATAGCTGACGATATATTGCTTATATCTTACGGAGGATTCCGGAGATAGACGACGTATCAAGATTGCGTTACACTACACCAAAATAAGTTGTATGGTTACAATGCAATCAGATTTAACTGGTTACCATCAGAATACAAATCAAATTAACCATTAGAAATGTTGATTGAGCGGTTTTGTATTTCTCCATGTTTTCGACAAGCTTTCTCTATTCAATCTTTACTTTTGTTGTGTAGTTACTTAAGCGAAGTAAATCAATATCAGTTATGCGACAATAAGAGGCCATTCAAGATGACATAGTAGACATCACGATCCGGGGAGCGAACTCGTGACACTGACGAAGCTCACGTTTCTGCTGGTATCCGTGTGCTGTGTGATCCGCTGTCATCACTAGCAAGCCTTCGCAGGATGTGCGGGAGGGGATGGATTCGAGGTGATAAAACATGTTATGATATGTGAATTATAGCTGGAATTATGGAACCCACATATATTTTTAGCCTGTGGTATAGCCTTCAGGCAAGTCCGATACACGTTGCGACATCATGAAGTACTTTGGGACATGGCGCGCATCTTGGAAATACAGCGTACCAAGAAGAGTAGGCATTCCTACAGTCGACTATTACGGAGGGCTAGCCTGTGCCACCACGAAGAACACCAAAAATATCAGTAGCTAAATGACCTTTCAAAACAATATGCTATATTTTTTTTGCGTTCAAAAGAATCCCGTGTTCCAAAAAGATTGTACAGAATAACCCACAGGCTAGACAGGGTTCTAACCATAACCACGAAGCTTCCGATCATGACAGATCTAAACGTGTCACCACAAACGAAGAAGCATACAGTAGCAAAATATCTAATTACTATAACTAGTATCTCATCAACCAGTGCAGACAAGAAGTATAGGTCCTGTTTGTTGAAGAAGGAAAAGGAAGGCTCACGAAAGATGTTGGGCGTCATTTGGCGTACAAGCATTGTGAGAAGGAAAGCTGTTACAATCGGTAAAAACTGAAGGAAAGGCATCGATCTAGTTAGTTATGGCTGATAAATTGAGCGAAAAGCTGTGAGCCAGATATGGGCATTGACATAAACATATTGGCATTTGTCAAACTGTGTTTAGGTATTGACCACGTTAAGTTTCGGCCTTTCAATACAATAACAAAAAATTGTGTTCAAACATAAACTAAAATGATAACAACAGACATGTAGTATAATATTATTTGGAGGCGTTTATGTTGGCTTCACTTATAACAACGATGGTACATAAAGTGTAACTTCAGCTGCACCAACAGAGAATAAACGCTATATTAGCACGTTGTCCTTTATTTACAACACGTAACTAATTGCCAATCAGTGTGACACAGCATAAAACCACACAACACAAGAACAAAACATACAACAAATGCACACATATGTGCAAAACTGCGGTTGCCGTCTAAATGCAAAGAGTAGGGATTGAAACCGGTTTAAATAAGCTACAAACATCACATTTCTTACTCAGACGTATTTACAAAACATTTTAGTTTAAATAAAAATGTCATTCGCTATCTTTTTATGAATGGAACCAGTTTTAGTGACCCCTATGAAATATACATGTCGAAACACAATATTTTTTTCAAAAGTTCTAAAACATTAGAATTCCGTCATGATTACAACAAACGTATTCATCTTAAATGTTTAAAAAAAATGTATATGCATATTTTCCTATTTCAAAATTAGAAGACTAAATTTTGCTATACATTGTCCAATTATGGCGCCTTTAAATATGAAGTGAACAATTTGAAATTATGTAAGGTTTCGGTTAGTTTTAAATGGACTTTTTACTTTTTGATAAATTGAAAAAATGGAATGTTTTTGGTTGTTGATTCGCAAATTTTCGTTTTAGCTATGATTTTTGCCAGGAAGCAGTAATACTGAACATTTACCATGCTCTAAAACATCCATTAGATGCAACTTTTAACGATTTGAAGACCTGACAATTATAAAGCGTTGCAAACGCGAAAAAAGAATAATTAGGAGAGTCCTGTTGTTATCGTTATATTTTGTAACACTACGATGATTACTTATATAAAGTATAACATACGCCAATCACTGTTTTAGCACGGCCATCATTACATGCCAAACTCTGTGAAAAGGTCCATTTAAAAGACACATTAAGTACACCAGTTGAACTATTAAAACTAGTAATAAATGTCAATGCTATTTAACAGTTGTAACTGAAATTAAGTGAAATTAGATTATAGACACTGAGACTATCGCATAGCATTTATCATATTGCGAATGGCATGTGAACATTTTTGAAAAAGTAATAAACAATGAACACACACCCAAACAATAAATATATACCGTTATTTAACTAAGCAAGATTTTTTTATGTACATTGTGTATTTTAAATCATGATATAGCAAGTTTATAAACTATAATAACGTATGTCAGAAATTGTACAATGAATGGTCATATAAGAGCACGTAATAAGTACTAAATACTCGAATTGAAAAGGTCACTCAAACCCGTGGTTCATCACACCAATTATCTTGATGATCTAGTAGTAAATTATATAAGTAATAACCAGAAAAACTAAAACGGACGCGTCTATAAAGCATCACTAGGAATGCCTGCATCAATAGTTTTTTTTAAACAGAAGCACTCATCAGTATATATTATATGTATGTCTTGTCCGTGGAAAATGTTATTGGATGGTAATTGAAGAAGACTTCTGTTTGAAGGAAAAACAACAAAATTTGAAATAAATATAGATACACATACAAATGGCTTTTTTAAATCTAAAGTTGATTTACAAAACTCCATTGTCATTTCAGACAAAGTCATTGGATTGGGGTGCAAATATGCTGCTGGTTTTACATTTCCCATCTCGGGCCTAAACAATGGTGTCACGAAGGGACAGAATTTGTGTAAAATTAATGCATGTCATCTCATAAAATAAATAATATATATACATGTAGTGTATAAAATTGTATTTTACCTGCGTTTTATAGCAAAATCTTAAATGCGCTATTCCATTCAATTTGTTTATATAACATAAATTAATGATTGTGTCATATATTTGATCCATTTTTAAATGGTATGTCCCCCTTTTTTTGTTTTTTTTTACAAAACGAATGTTAAAATGATCCACACAGCAGATTTGAATTATAAAATCAAAATCTCTCAGTATTAAAAAATTATACCATTTTTTTATTTTTTTATTTTTTTTAACTCAGCCAGTAATCTGATTTCAGCCCGCAATTTAAGGCCCGTTCGTAATTTCTTATTCCGCCCGTTACTAATTAACGCCCGAAAATTGAATTTTCACCCTAACCTCAGGAATCCGCCCGTAATTCGTCGCTTTTCTGAACTTTATGAATAAAAAAAACGCCCGGAAATTGTTTTCAGTCCCGTACCTATTTCAGCGAAAGATTTCGTAAGAATTTTACAGCCACCAGTCCAGAACCCACAAAAAATATCGTTAGCCACACAGACTTGACATTCATTCTTGACAGCACCTCCTCTTTGCTAAGCGCAGTAACGATATAAGTACAACCATTTGTTGGCGGGGCCAGCGTTAGTTTGTCATTGACAAAATTTATCAGACCTATTGCAAGCACTTCCGTTCCGGAAAGCAGCATCTCCTCTTTTTCATCATGTTCGGTTACGATAATCCCTTTTGATATCGAACCGGTTTCCGGCGGAACGTTAACGTAGGTCACAGTGAAACCATCCCTCCAGTAAGCGGCTTTCTGCGGGTCCAGAATTTCAATTTCAGATACCACTTCGTTGCCCCAAGTACGAGTTAAGACGAAAGGTACAAGTCTAATTTCCTGGGTGAGGATTTTTTTGTCTTTCCTGCAAAACAAAACCCATATATAAAGTGAACAGGGAGCCCTACGAAATCCCGCTTGAAGCAGAATTATCGGGTTTATCATCATGTATATCATCCCTCGCATTACTAAACTATTGTTACATGGGTTGTTACAAGTGTTCTATCGTAATTTTCGGTAAAATTCACTTTCATTAAACATGCGTTAAATGCTTAACTGAATCATTAGCTTTTAAGTTTAAATATTTTTTATAATATTTTTTACTATAAGTTTTTTATCACCAAAGAGAAATAACTCCATACCTGACGTGCAGAATGTTTTGGTTTCAGTTTCTTATCTAAGGTGACGTATAAATGTAAACAAATAGTAGATTAAAGAAATACTTTTGATGAATGTTTCCTAGATAAAGATGGCATGATATTCAACCCATTCTGTAAAACACCATTGTAAGGAACGTTTCACGTATGAAGGTTATATTATATAACACACTAACCAGTACACGTATGTCCAATATCATTGAAATCAAATCTTATCTTTTTCACAGGTCAAGTTAAAATGATCTTCCCTGCATTCCAAGTATCAAGCCTACTGGGTCAATTTAAATGGCTTCTTGCACAGTAACCTTTAACGAATGTATTTTGTTAAAGTGGTAGTTTTCCATTAGACACTCGTGAACGAATAATGTACTGTACATATTAGGTGGATAACGCATGATAAAGTGGTGCCTAAAGCGATCAAAATGCAATCGGTAATGTACATTCTATGTTAAGCGTGTTTAGCGTAAATGTAAACCACATGTTTTGACCTTTCTTGACCTTTATCAATGTCTCATATAATATTACAAAAAACACACACCATAAGACCCGAAATATTAAATGCAGTAATGCGTTTTGCAACGGTTATAACTGAGTGTTCAGCGTGAAACTATTTTATATCCCTATATATGTGACAATCATATTTGGTACATTAAAATGGAATGAATTGTCTCACAAACAAATAAAAACGTGCATCAACATACACGTACAAACATCTATGTTACCAGACCACATCCGGCGTTGAAATTTCGGAAATTGCTACATGGAACACTGATTTTTAATTTTTTAACTTTATTTAACGAAATATTGTACGAAGTTTTCGTTGATTTTGAGTAGTGTTTAAATGGGGCTTTAAAGAAGGTATTCGGCATATGCAATAATAATCATGCACATACAACGTGTAAATAGTATATTCTTAATGAGTCTTAAACAATAAAATAATATAAACTATCAAATAAGAATAATGCAATCAACTTGACCAATATATTTATCATGATCGCAATGATTCACTTCAATATACACAATCCAGTAAAAACAACTGTGTAGGGCATACCACTCTTACAGGTCTGTTCGAAGAACGCGCGTATAAATACATTTGTATTTGAAAATTGTATGGACGATTCGCGTGTCGCCGGTTGAACTTTATATTTTTATCTCATGTTCAAATATTATTTCTGTGTTTGATCTATAGATACATTAAAAACAAAGTATCTGATAATGATAAATAAGCCACCTATATGCGATAAAACACAATTGATTTTGGTGTGGTGCAGCTAAAAACTAAGCACATAAAACACCAGCGGTCTTTGATGGGATTGATATGATAATCTATCTTTTCTATCTTTTACCAACACAAACCAGCATCAACGCCGTATGTCGTTTTAAAATATGTTCGTGTATGGTTATTTACTACAATAATTTAAAGGAAACAATTTGATTGCAAAGTGTCCCCTCAACTTGACCCGTTATGCGATGTCATACGATTAAGTCAGCGGATAGGTGATTGATGTAAGATTTTTCGAGATCGATGGACCGGCGTTCACTAAGGGTATAATCAAAGAACTGAGACTACCAATAGTTCCCCACTCGCACCAACATGTTTTTTTCTAGATAGTGGTACCGGTAAACGCCTTGTTTTGATTCGTCATGTACACTCGTGATGGACTCGCCAATCGCTACTACCCTGCCCTGTATACAGGCATATGGTAGACATTCGCCTTCTGCCGTGCGGATCTTCTCTCCCAGTTCGTCATCAAGAACCACTGTCGGTGCTTTCTGCAATGATACAATGTCTACTTTACACCATTTTCCACTTAATAGATCAACAGGTTTGGGTCATTTTAAGTCAAATGACCAGCCATGAAAACGATATGATACTTAACTTCGATGGGTATACACTCTTTTTGAGAAATGTATTTTACAGCATTCGCTCAAAATATACTTGTATAAGTAAAATGTCTTTGTGCAGCTTTTTTGACATTTATAAAACAGATAAGCCGTCTTATAAGAATAATTTCTTTCTTTGATGTTATGCTCAGTGTTATACAGGTATGATGTATGAAATGTTACTGACATTTTTCATACTGAAGATTTTCTTCAATTTTAATGCGTCATCCACATGCTAGAGTGATATATTTTCGTGACATACCTCTGCATACGAAAGACAGGTACGTACGTGTCTCATATATACGCCGTTTTACTGACAGCTATTTTGCGGTCCAATATTTAATGGACATATTCAATTGTGTGCATTATGAACTACATACTGAATTGCAAGTGTGGTCGTTTACGCGTCCGTTAAATGAACATGTATTTCATTGCCATTTGACAGACATAAAAACAACAACACAATCTTTTAACCAAATTTGTTTACTACTCATACGATTCTATGTATATCATGATAAGTACAAATAGGTCTGGAAAACAATGTTATTATAATATCGTCAAAATGAAAGTAGCAAATCCGGATCACTCGAAAACTAAACGGTTTGTTGGTTGGCCCATTCATGTTTTAATTACTCGAATTTGACATGAAACGAAAGTCTTATATGAACAAAAAGCTTTCTTTGAATGTAATGTATGCGCAAAACGATACAAAAAAAATACCAACACCTGTTTGCATAAAGCTGACCAAATTAAACTATTTCACCATTAAACCACGAAAGTAAATACAGCTGCGATAAGCTTGGTAGAGTTGAAACTGAATTGAGGTTACCTGTATTTCAGAAACCATTTTTTTGATCGATTTAATCCACATATAGCACACGCCCATCAATGCAAGGTCCAGACCTAGATACAGAATTGAATAGTTCATATTACTTTTTAAGTTTGCGATGCAGGAATAGTTTTAAAATAACACGCACAACTAACAAAGCAACGCCAAAACTGCCTTTTTTGAAAGATATTGAGATATGCTTGCTTAGTTGGCATTGCGTGAATGGTGCACGGTATGTCACTGCCTCCACTCTATAGCAACACACACAAGCACATTTGCAGTTTTGCATTTCGGCAGAACAATCAGGTGAGCTGTATTGGTTAGCAGTAAGTGTCATGACATTTGCAATACCCGTATTTATCCTAATAAACGCGCCCGGGCGCAATGCAAATCACAAAGTGGACGCGTTTATTTCACCCCCCTTTAGGTATAATATGAGCCAACACCTAAAAAGCGTTTACCGGTATTTGCGAAAAGTTCCAAGTTCATTGAGCAAACGTAAACATATCACAATCAAATTTACCAGAATACTACAGTACAGACATCGCGTACTTAAACACAAAAACGCCTGTCCGCGGTGTTCACTTTTCCCGATGGGTGATATTTCGCGGGGGCGGACACTGACCGCGGTGTTCATCGAACAAATGAAATCGCCGCGATTGCACGCTATCGTTAACGGGAACACCCGTGATCACCGCGATGCTGCGCGGCCTCCGTAAAAACCTGTCTGCGAGGGTCATTCACGCGTTTTAAATGTAAATGTACAAAAGAAAATCATATACTACATGTACATGTAGATATTATGTGCACATGTATGCGTACTTAAATTCGGACAGTACGTTAAGTCGGAAACGTAAATAAAGCATTAAGATTATCAATACTATTAGCTCTTATGGTGTTAATCAATGCAATTGCCCTTTTTAACAACAAAGAGTTAGGCGAAATTAATTTCGACCTGATTTTCAAGTCAATCCATAAACAAACAATACCTGTGAAGCAACCCCCATTTAAATTCCAGCAAACACACATTATTTCCTCACACACAATACAAACTACTGCAGTAAAATCTCTGATAGTTTTCACACATAGCATCCTCTATGGAGCTAATGCATTAATGCTGTATCTAACAGTACATGCATGCTCCCGATAATGTAGTGTTGATTTAATGCCAATTGAAATTTTAACTTGCTGACTGTGTTATAAATTTACAGTTGTAACTCCTAGAAATAAAACCGAAACATCAANAAAAAAAAAAAAAAAAAAACATTTAACCAAAATTATTTACTACTCATTAAATTCTTTATTTTTTATGATAATTACAAATAGGTCTGGACAACAATGCCATTTTTATATCGTCAAAACGAAAGTACCAAATACGTATCGAAAACTAAACGGTTTGTTAATTGGCCCATTCATGTTTTAATTACTCGAATTTGACATGAAGCGTATGTTTTATATGCACAAAAAGCTCTCTTTGAATGTAATGCGCAAAACGATACAAAAAACTAGCAACACCTGTTTGCATATAGCTGACCAAATTTAACTATTTCACCATTAAACAACGAACGTAAATACAGCTGCGATAAGCTTGGTAGAATTTAAACTGAATTGAGGTTACCTGTATTTCAGAAGCCATTTGTTGGACAGATTTATTCCACATATAGCACACGGCCATAAATGCAAGGTCCAGACCTAGATACAGCATTGAATAGTCGTCGCCTTCACCCATTATTACTTTTTAAGTTTGCGATTCAGGAATAGTTTTAAAATAACACGCACTGCTAACAAAGCAACACCCAAACTGCCATTTGTTGAAAGATCATTTCAAATGTTTTGCTGTTCCTGTTTGCACGCTAAAAGCAAATAGTTTCCTTGTTGACAATTACCATATACACGGATGAGGACACTAAATGTATATTATCTTCCTTATTGAAACCAATACCGTTTTGGCTAGCTTTTTATCTTGCCAAGTGATCTGCCACTTGTACAATCACACAAGTCTTCTTTTTTCCTCCTAAGCAACACACGTTTTTACCTTTGGATTACGTGAATTATACATTTTCTTCCCATCACCTAAAATTGATACATAAGAAGGTCGCTTTTTGTGTCCAGATAGAACCATAACGAGGGAAGTTATTACACCATCAACGTACATGTATGATGTAATTCGCTGAATGGACACACGTTATTCGCCTGTTTGTTCTTATAGCATTACTCCTTTCTAACAATTCTTTTCCGATCTTGTTTATCGACACAAAAAAAAATGTTGTTAAAAAACTCGACAAACAACACAGAAACAAGTTCCGAATATGAGGGTAGCGTAGTAAAATGAAGTCTCATTTCAATTGCAAAACATATTGGTCCAATTATGCAGAAATCAGATATACGTCAAAAACAAATTGTCCTCGTTCTAATGCCCCATCCCCTGGGTTTATTGGGTTTATTCATATTCATAAGAACACCAAATTGTAGGCTGCCATCAACCCTATCTGTTAAAAGTAGGAATAAAAAAAAATGTTTTTTTTTCTGAAAACAGTACGACAACGTATAATTAAAAAGAAGAACGCAATAGGTACGATTTATTTTAAACACTTACCATTACATAGCAATTTGTGGACGTTTAAACAGTATGTGTGGTGTCAGTCTAAAATGTTGTCTTTATTATATCAAACAGTAACAAGAAGAACTTACATAACTTAAAATGATTGTGAATTTATATAAACATACATGTATAAGTATCTATTTTGGGTAAGACGGAAAATATACCAAGCAGAGGGCTATGATTCTAGTATTACACACATACAAGACTGTTCGTATCGAATCATGCATTGACAGATTGAAAATCAAAAACACGCAACAAACGCACACAGTTGTGTAAAACTGGGTTAACCGTCTTAATGCAAAGCGTTGGGATTGAAGCCGGTTTTTAAAAAGCAACAAACCTCACACATTTCGCCCTACGTTGTGCTCAAAACATTAAATTGTAAATAAAATTGTCTTTCGGTATGTGGTTCGGTGAAGATTTGTGAATAAAACCAGTTTAAAGAGACACCTGTAAAATATCCATGCTTAAACATAATATTTTGTAAAAATAAATAAATGAATTCCTACACAATAACAACACACCCATTTCAGATTCAATGTTGTATTATAAACGTATATATATATATTTACTATATCCTATACAATGTTTAGAAGAAGACTAAAGTTTGCTACAAATTGGCCATTTCTGGCGCCTTTAAATATGAAGTGAACACCATCATCTTATGTAAGATTTGGATTTGTATAAAAAAACAAATTCATTACAACTATTGACCTTTTTAAGCAAATAATGTGTATGTGAATGATATTTCCTAGATTTAACAGAAATTAGATTAAAGCCACTAGGACTATTGGTTAGCTTTTATCATGTTTGGAATGGCATGTGAACATTGTTTAAAAAGTAAAAGAAAATACGACACCCACAAAACAGTTAATAAACACAATTATTTAAATAAGCAACATTAATTAATTTATTTTTATGTACATTGTGGATTTTTAATAATAATTAAGCAAGTTAATAAACTGTGATAACGTATGTCAACATTTGTGCAATTAATGGTCATATAAGAGCACGTAATAAATACTAAGTAATCCAATTAAATATAATCAAAACAGAAGCGTCGGAAAGCATAACTGGGTATGCCTGCATCTATTGTTTTTACAAACAGAAACACTAATCCGTAGATTTCAATAAATGATCTTATGTATTGATAAATGAACATTCACATAAAAACTGGTGTCAGTGTTGATACTGAAGTGTCAATAAGAACACCTGGCAATTTGGATCACCAATGCTACAGCCAACAAACCAGAACCCACGAAAACTATCTTCGCTGGCAGACTATTGCAAGCAATGCCTGTCAACAACGCCTGTTTGCTCAACGCAGTAATAATATAAGGACATCCATTTGAGGGCGGCGTCAACACAAGTTTTCCATTTACAAAATTGATCTGACCTATTGCGAGAACTTCTGTTCCGGAAAGCAGCATCGTTTCCTTTTTCTTGTAATCCTTCAAGTCAACCCCTTCCAGTATATTGACGATTTTCGATGTAAAACCGATTTTCGGCAAACGGTATTCTTCGTAGGTCACAGTAAGACCATTCATTAGGTAAGCGGCTGACTCCGGTTCTGGAATTTCAATTTCAGATACTTCCGTGCTGCCCCAAGAACGATTTAAGACGAATGGTACAATTTTAGTTTCATTCTTAGTTAGTATGTCTGTTTCTTTCCTGCAAAACAAACCCATATATGAAGTGAAAAAGGAGCGAAACAATCCTGTTCTTAGCCAAATTTTCTGGTTTGTCATCATGTATATTATTCCTTGCATAATTATACTATTGTAACATTGACTGTTACAACTTTATTATCGTCATTGTCGGTAAAATTCCCTGTCATTAAACTTGCGAAAAATGCTAAACTGAATAACTGTCGTTTGTTATTTTTGATTATAGTTTGACTATATGATTTGTATTAACAAAATGAAAAAGCGCAAAACCTTACGTGCACATTGTAAAGCAGTTTTATTTTCAGTTCCCAATCTAAGGTGTTATTTGAATGAAAAAAAGATAGTATGTTACAGAAAGACTTAAGACGAATGTTTTCTCGATAAAGGTGGAACGATATTTAACTCATTTTGTAAAACACGAGTGTATCACGTGTAAAAGTTTATTATATAAATGTAACACAATAGTCAGTACATGTATCCACAATCTCATTAAAATCACCGGTCAAGTTAGAATGATTTTCCCAACATTCCAAATATCAGGCCTGCTGGGTCCATTTAAATTTCTTTTGGCAAGGCAAAGTTTTTTGTATGTATTTGTTGAAGTGATAGTTTTCCAACAGACACTTGGTAATGAATAAATGTACAGTAGATATTAAGCGGTTAACAATTATAGTTCAAGTCTATGATCTCATATTAATCAATTTCTACCATTTGGCATCCTGTGCCTGTACATTTTATATCATATTAGTATTGTTGTTCCTTGTCCTCATAATTATAAAATTATTTGATATTGGTTTCATTGATTGCCTTTAATCATGTAAAAGTATTGAGGTGTGCATGTTTAAGTCGTTGTTCAGCAGTGCAATCGTGATCTCTCTTAAAATGCTTTTCAATCCATCTCGCACGGTATCAAAGTCAGTGCGCGGTCAGTGTGTCTGGAAATCGTCATTTCAACGTTTTCGATTGGATTTATCGGAAACAAGAGTTATCATTAATGCACACATGGCACGTTGATAACAGAATCTTAATATGTCTTAAACATTACAGATACTATTTTTGATTTATTTAATAATTGGTGTTTTTCATCAACTGGACTAATATATTTATTATGATCGCTACCAATTATTCACGTAACTATTACCAATCGATTAAAATAGCTGCGTAGGGCAAACTACTCAAACAGCTCTGTTTGAAGAACGCGCGTATTAATAATAAAATTTGGATGGATAATTCACGTTTGACACTCTATGTGTTTATTTCATGTTCACATAGTATTTTTATACCCCCACAAACGAAGTTTAGGGAGGTATATAGGAGTGAGCTTGTCTGTCGGTCGGTCTGTCGGTCTGTGTGTCGGTGTGTCGGTTTGTCGGTCCGTATTGGTTGTCCGCTCTCTAACTCAAGTAGTTTTCATCCAATCTTCACCAAACTTAGTCAGAAGTTGTATCTAGATGATGCCTAGGTCAAGTTCGAATATGGGTCATGCCGGGTCAAAAACAAGGTCATGGGTCACTTAGATCGTTTTAAACATTGAGCATGTTCTGTGTCAATGCGGTAGTGGGGGAATTTGTCCCCTCGGTGACACAGCTCTAGTTGTGTTTGATCTATGGATACATTAAAAAAGTATCTGATAAATAGAAATAAGTCACCAAAAATGGCGCAAAACCCGCAAGTGACGTGGGTGTGATGCAGATAAGAACTTCGCGAACAAAAAAACATCCTCGATATTTTTATGTGGTTGATAAAATTGATTTTATTTTACCAACGCAAACCAACATCATGGCCGTATATAGTTTTTAAATATATTTCTTGTTTGATTATATGCCACAACATTGTGAAGCAAACACTTAAGGTGAAAAAATTGCACCAAAGCGTGATTCGTTATGCGATGCCATTAGATTTAGTCAGAGGATAGTATATTGACATAAGATTTAATAAGATTACATCGGATTGCATGAAATTGATGTATTGGCAAAAACTAATGGTATAATCAAAGCACGGATACTACCATTTGTTATCCACTTGCACCGAAATGCGTTCTGATTCTTTGTAGCGCCAGACAATGCCTTGTTTTGATTGGTCATGAAGGCTCCGGATGATCTCGTCAATCGCTGATACCTTTCCATGTATACAGGCATATGGAAGACAACCGCCTTCTGCCGTGCGGATCTTCTCTCCCAGTTCGGCATTAAGAACCACTGTGGGTGCTTTCTGCAATAAGACAATGTCCATTTCAAACCATTTCCCCGGAATAGATCAACAGGTTTGGGTGTTTGAAGTTTAGTTATTTGCCGTGAAAACGATATGAGACCATACTAACATTGGTATACTATATTTTTGAGAAATGTCTTTTACAACATCCATCTGCTCACTTGCATTAGTGAAATGACTTTGTGCAGCTTGTTGAAATTTACAAAACAGTAAAGCCGCCTAATACAAATGATTAACTTAATTTTATTTTATGCACAGTATTATACTGTAGACATCGTAGGATTAACTGCTATCGGAAGTCAGGGGATTGGAGCGACTAAACACTTCTACGGAGCCGAGAAGACAAGAAAAAGAGGCGCGCCATGATCCAGGCAGAAGTCAGAAGGTCATAAGAAAACAAGAGACAGGCTAGAGCGGTATAAATGGGATCAAAGGGAGCATGGATAACATGGAATACTAGACAGGATATTGACCTGGGACGACATAAGTATGACTCCATCAGACTTGCCTTCCTCCTTAGGCCAGTCCATTACCCCCTAACATCCCCCGTAAACCTCTGCCGTTAGGGACTCTTACCAGATCCTAAAGGCAAACTTTGTGATGGTCCCGGCACTCTAGGACATGTTCCGTGTTGCTGCTCTACATCTTGGTCAAAAGGAAAATACAGATGGCGTCACTACAGAGTCCTCAGAGAAATGTCCGACTGGCTTGTACAAGAAAGAAAAAAGGAACGCAGTAGTACCCCTTGACAACAAATAATCAACTTCGTGAAGCCGATTGAAACTACACAGCCGCCACAGAAAACCTAAATGGAAACCAGATGCGAGGTGGCCTACGAGAGGAAAAATGCCAAGTACACATAGCTGCTAGAAGCTTGCAACCAAAGAGGCTGCCGTACTTGGCTGTTCCCCATAGAAGTAAGCGCTAGAGGGTTCTGCGCACAATCCGTGTGCCGACTGATGGCAGCAGTCGGGTCTACTGGCAGGGATAGACGGCGGACAAGCCAAGCTGCAGAGCGGTCATCCAGCTGGTTGTGGCTGAGGCGAGAAGAGGTAACTTGGAAGAAGCAGAGCTATCGACATTTACACCGTAGCTACGGTGGCCCCACCCTCCCGAGATGACCATTGTTCAGGGCGAAACATTGACGAGTGAGGGACCCCATGCTGATGATGAATGTCGATGTTGTTGTGATGTTTCCAATGTTACTGAAAGTGTGCATTTTGAAGATTTGCTTAGTATGTAAATGCGTCATCCACATGCAAAAGTGATCAACTTTGGGGGCATACTAACGCATACGATATTCATGTACGTATTTCATATATATGCCGTTTTACTGACAGCTATTTTGCGGTCAATTATTTCATGGTAATTTTCTATTTTGCGCATTCAACTGCATGCGGTATTAAATGTCTGACCATAAAATCGTTCGTAAAAAGGACATGTAGTTTTATTGCTATTTGAACATTTAACCAAAATGTTTACCACTCATATAATTGTTTATTTGTCATAATCAGTACCGACAGGTCTGTTCAGCAATGACATAATAAAAACGTCAAAACGAAAGTAGCACCCGGAAACAAAACGGGTTTGCAAACAGCTGACCCACATAAACTATTTTATCATTAAATCAAGAAGGTAAATACAGATGCGATAATCTTGGCAGAGTTGCAACTGAAGAAAGCTTACCTCTATGTCAGAAACAATGCTGTTGTCAAGTTTATATGTTATATAGCACGCGCCCATAACAGCTAGGTCAAGACCTAGAAACAGCATGAGCTCATCGCGTTCACTCATTTTTGCGTTCAAATTGTATTGTTCAGTACTACCTTAAAAATCACACGCAATACTAACTACGGAACGCCAAAACTGCCCTTTGTTGAGATAATCTGCTATGATGTGTAAGTCGGCATTACGTCGAGTTATGTTGGTGTTCTGTTGAGTGAAAATGACATTATGCTGGGTCAAATTGGCATAAAGAAGGGTCCCGTCGGATTTCGGTGTAGTGATTGCAAATTTCATTTGAGTAAATTTGACATAATGTTGAACCCAAATGTAAAACTGCTGTGTGCTAATGACATTCTATACGGTTAAGATTGCATAAGGTTGAGTCAGACAGGCATTGCGTTGGGTCAAGTTGAAATAAGATTGAGTCTTTTTGGTGAAAGCGACATTACGTTTGAACAAGATGGCATAAGGTTGAGTCAAACTGGAATAATGTTGGGTCAAGTTGATATAAGATCAAGTATATTTGGCATAAGTTTGAGTTGGCATTTTATTGGGTTAAAAATCTATTTGGTTCAGTGAAGTTGGCATAATGTTCGGTAAAGTTGACATTAGGTCGAGTTAACACTAGATTGAGTCAAATTAGACTTATGTTTGGAAAAGTACTTCATAAGGTTAAGTCTAGATGAAATTATGTTTGGTCAAGTTGACATTAGTCTGATTCAAATTGCCATTATGTAGAGTCAAGTTTACAATGTGTCGGAGCAGGTTTGCTTTAGGTTGAGTCGAGTTTCAATTTGATAAGTCAAGTTTGTATTAGATCGAGTCAAATGACACAACGTTTGGTCAATCTGACACAAGGTTTAGTAAGGTTGACATTGTGTTTGGTTAAGTTGGCATCACCTTGAGTTAATTCGGGATAAGGTTATATTGAACGTAACACATGTTGAGTGGTTTTTATTTGTGAGCGTTAGCTCACAAATAATGTAGAGGCAATTTTGCAAATCACTATGGCTTAACTACGCTAGGAACCGTAACCCGTGACTGCCTTGTGGATAACTGCAGTAAAATTATGCAGACGACGAATGCTAAAAGCGTCTGCTCTAACCACCGCATGTGCCTGTTTATAGTTTCCACTGTACACTACATAGTGTGTATGTATTCAAAAGTATTTAACAGCTTGTAAGACAACGTTGGCCAGTCTAGTGTTTATCATTGAAATCTGTACATATTGGCTGCTTTCATGGAAAACTGGGCTTAATGCATGTCAAATAAGATTAGCCTGTGCACACTGATTAGCTGTATCAATGATTTGAAAAAAACAACACATCTCTACCTGTGCTTTAAGACACACTCTTTATAAATTTGAATGGGTTGTGGTCATTTCAAACTTGNATACACACCGATGGATTAATACACACCGATGGATTAATACACACCGATGGATTAATACACACCGATGGATTAATACACACCGATGGATTAATACACACCGATGGATTAATACACACCGATGGATTAATACACACCGATGGATTAATACACACCGATGGATTAATACACACCGATGGATTAATACACACCGATGGATTAATACACACCGATGGATTAATACACACCGATGGATTAATACACACCGATGGATTAATACACACCGATGGATTAATACACACCGATGGATTAATACACACCGATGGATTAATACACACCGATGGATTAATACACACCGATGGATTAATACACACCGATGGATTAATACACACCGATGGATTAATACACACCGATGGATTAATACACACCGATGGATTAATACACACCGATGGATTAATACACACCGATGGATTAATACACACCGATGGATTAATACACACCGATGGATTAATACACACCGATGGATTAATACACACCGATGGATTAATACACACCGATGGATTAATACACACCGATGGATTAATACACACCGATGGATTAATACACACCGATGGATTAATACACACCGATGGATTAATACACACCGATGGATTAATACACACCGATGGATTAATACACACCGATGGATTAATACACACCGATGGATTAATACACACCGATGGATTAATACACACCGATGGATTAATACACACCGATGGATTAATACACACCGATGGATTAATACACACCGATGGATTAATACACACCGATGGATTAATACACACCGATGGATTAATACACACCGATGGATTAATACACACCGATGGATTAATACACACCGATGGATTAATACACACCGATGGATTAATACACACCGATGGATTAATACACACCGATGGATTAATACACACCGATGGATTAATACACACCGATGGATTAATACACACCGATGGATTAATACACACCGATGGATTAATACACACCGATGGATTAATACACACCGATGGATTAATACACACCGATGGATTAATACACACCGATGGATTAATACACACCGATGGATTAATACACACCGATGGATTAATACACACCGATGGATTAATACACACCGATGGATTAATACACACCGATGGATTAATACACACCGATGGATTAATACACACCGATGGATTAATACACACCGATGGATTAATACACACCGATGGATTAATACACACCGATGGATTAATACACACCGATGGATTAATACACACCGATGGATTAATACACACCGATGGATTAATACACACCGATGGATTAATACACACCGATGGATTAATACACACCGATGGATTAATACACACCGATGGATTAATACACACCGATGGATTAATACACACCGATGGATTAATACACACCGATGGATTAATACACACCGATGGATTAATACACACCGATGGATTAATACACACCGATGGATTAATACACACCGATGGATTAATACACACCGATGGATTAATACACACCGATGGATTAATACACACCGATGGATTAATACACACCGATGGATTAATACACACCGATGGATTAATACACACCGATGGATTAATACACACCGATGGATTAATACACACCGATGGATTAATACACACCGATGGATTAATACACACCGATGGATTAATACACACCGATGGATTAATACACACCGATGGATTAATACACACCGATGGATTAATACACACCGATGGATTAATACACACCGATGGATTAATACACACCGATGGATTAATACACACCGATGGATTAATACACACCGATGGATTAATACACACCGATGGATTAATACACACCGATGGATTAATACACACCGATGGATTAATACACACCGATGGATTAATACACACCGATGGATTAATACACACCGATGGATTAATACACACCGATGGATTAATACACACCGATGGATTAATACACACCGATGGATTAATACACACCGATGGATTAATACACACCGATGGATTAATACACACCGATGGATTAATACACACCGATGGATTAATACACACCGATGGATTAATACACACCGATGGATTAATACACACCGATGGATTAATACACACCGATGGATTAATACACACCGATGGATTAATACACACCGATGGATTAATACACACCGATGGATTAATACACACCGATGGATTAATACACACCGATGGATTAATACACACCGATGGATTAATACACACCGATGGATTAATACACACCGATGGATTAATACACACCGATGGATTAATACACACCGATGGATTAATACACACCGATGGATTAATACACACCGATGGATTAATACACACCGATGGATTAATACACACCGATGGATTAATACACACCGATGGATTAATACACACCGATGGATTAATACACACCGATGGATTAATACACACCGATGGATTAATACACACCGATGGATTAATACACACCGATGGATTAATACACACCGATGGATTAATACACACCGATGGATTAATACACACCGATGGATTAATACACACCGATGGATTAATACACACCGATGGATTAATACACACCGATGGATTAATACACACCGATGGATTAATACACACCGATGGATTAATACACACCGATGGATTAATACACACCGATGGATTAATACACACCGATGGATTAATACACACCGATGGATTAATACACACCGATGGATTAATACACACCGATGGATTAATACACACCGATGGATTAATACACACCGATGGATTAATACACACCGATGGATTAATACACACCGATGGATTAATACACACCGATGGATTAATACACACCGATGGATTAATACACACCGATGGATTAATACACACCGATGGATTAATACACACCGATGGATTAATACACACCGATGGATTAATACACACCGATGGATTAATACACACCGATGGATTAATACACACCGATGGATTAATACACACCGATGGATTAATACACACCGATGGATTAATACACACCGATGGATTAATACACACCGATGGATTAATACACACCGATGGATTAATACACACCGATGGATTAATACACACCGATGGATTAATACACACCGATGGATTAATACACACCGATGGATTAATACACACCGATGGATTAATACACACCGATGGATTAATACACACCGATGGATTAATACACACCGATGGATTAATACACACCGATGGATTAATACACACCGATGGATTAATACACACCGATGGATTAATACACACCGATGGATTAATACACACCGATGGATTAATACACACCGATGGATTAATACACACCGATGGATTAATACACACCGATGGATTAATACACACCGATGGATTAATACACACCGATGGATTAATACACACCGATGGATTAATACACACCGATGGATTAATACACACCGATGGATTAATACACACCGATGGATTAATACACACCGATGGATTAATACACACCGATGGATTAATACACACCGATGGATTAATACACACCGATGGATTAATACACACCGATGGATTAATACACACCGATGGATTAATACACACCGATGGATTAATACACACCGATGGATTAATACACACCGATGGATTAATACACACCGATGGATTAATACACACCGATGGATTAATACACACCGATGGATTAATACACACCGATGGATTAATACACACCGATGGATTAATACACACCGATGGATTAATACACACCGATGGATTAATACACACCGATGGATTAATACACACCGATGGATTAATACACACCGATGGATTAATACACACCGATGGATTAATACACACCGATGGATTAATACACACCGATGGATTAATACACACCGATGGATTAATACACACCGATGGATTAATACACACCGATGGATTAATACACACCGATGGATTAATACACACCGATGGATTAATACACACCGATGGATTAATACACACCGATGGATTAATACACACCGATGGATTAATACACACCGATGGATTAATACACACCGATGGATTAATACACACCGATGGATTAATACACACCGATGGATTAATACACACCGATGGATTAATACACACCGATGGATTAATACACACCGATGGATTAATACACACCGATGGATTAATACACACCGATGGATTAATACACACCGATGGATTAATACACACCGATGGATTAATACACACCGATGGATTAATACACACCGATGGATTAATACACACCGATGGATTAATACACACCGATGGATTAATACACACCGATGGATTAATACACACCGATGGATTAATACACACCGATGGATTAATACACACCGATGGATTAATACACACCGATGGATTAATACACACCGATGGATTAATACACACCGATGGATTAATACACACCGATGGATTAATACACACCGATGGATTAATACACACCGATGGATTAATACACACCGATGGATTAATACACACCGATGGATTAATACACACCGATGGATTAATACACACCGATGGATTAATACACACCGATGGATTAATACACACCGATGGATTAATACACACCGATGGATTAATACACACCGATGGATTAATACACACCGATGGATTAATACACACCGATGGATTAATACACACCGATGGATTAATACACACCGATGGATTAATACACACCGATGGATTAATACACACCGATGGATTAATACACACCGATGGATTAATACACACCGATGGATTAATACACACCGATGGATTAATACACACCGATGGATTAATACACACCGATGGATTAATACACACCGATGGATTAATACACACCGATGGATTAATACACACCGATGGATTAATACACACCGATGGATTAATACACACCGATGGATTAATACACACCGATGGATTAATACACACCGATGGATTAATACACACCGATGGATTAATACACACCGATGGATTAATACACACCGATGGATTAATACACACCGATGGATTAATACACACCGATGGATTAATACACACCGATGGATTAATACACACCGATGGATTAATACACACCGATGGATTAATACACACCGATGGATTAATACACACCGATGGATTAATACACACCGATGGATTAATACACACCGATGGATTAATACACACCGATGGATTAATACACACCGATGGATTAATACACACCGATGGATTAATACACACCGATGGATTAATACACACCGATGGATTAATACACACCGATGGATTAATACACACCGATGGATTAATACACACCGATGGATTAATACACACCGATGGATTAATACACACCGATGGATTAATACACACCGATGGATTAATACACACCGATGGATTAATACACACCGATGGATTAATACACACCGATGGATTAATACACACCGATGGATTAATACACACCGATGGATTAATACACACCGATGGATTAATACACACCGATGGATTAATACACACCGATGGATTAATACACACCGATGGATTAATACACACCGATGGATTAATACACACCGATGGATTAATACACACCGATGGATTAATACACACCGATGGATTAATACACACCGATGGATTAATACACACCGATGGATTAATACACACCGATGGATTAATACACACCGATGGATTAATACACACCGATGGATTAATACACACCGATGGATTAATACACACCGATGGATTAATACACACCGATGGATTAATACACACCGATGGATTAATACACACCGATGGATTAATACACACCGATGGATTAATACACACCGATGGATTAATACACACCGATGGATTAATACACACCGATGGATTAATACACACCGATGGATTAATACACACCGATGGATTAATACACACCGATGGATTAATACACACCGATGGATTAATACACACCGATGGATTAATACACACCGATGGATTAATACACACCGATGGATTAATACACACCGATGGATTAATACACACCGATGGATTAATACACACCGATGGATTAATACACACCGATGGATTAATACACACCGATGGATTAATACACACCGATGGATTAATACACACCGATGGATTAATACACACCGATGGATTAATACACACCGATGGATTAATACACACCGATGGATTAATACACACCGATGGATTAATACACACCGATGGATTAATACACACCGATGGATTAATACACACCGATGGATTAATACACACCGATGGATTAATACACACCGATGGATTAATACACACCGATGGATTAATACACACCGATGGATTAATACACACCGATGGATTAATACACACCGATGGATTAATACACACCGATGGATTAATACACACCGATGGATTAATACACACCGATGGATTAATACACACCGATGGATTAATACACACCGATGGATTAATACACACCGATGGATTAATACACACCGATGGATTAATACACACCGATGGATTAATACACACCGATGGATTAATACACACCGATGGATTAATACACACCGATGGATTAATACACACCGATGGATTAATACACACCGATGGATTAATACACACCGATGGATTAATACACACCGATGGATTAATACACACCGATGGATTAATACACACCGATGGATTAATACACACCGATGGATTAATACACACCGATGGATTAATACACACCGATGGATTAATACACACCGATGGATTAATACACACCGATGGATTAATACACACCGATGGATTAATACACACCGATGGATTAATACACACCGATGGATTAATACACACCGATGGATTAATACACACCGATGGATTAATACACACCGATGGATTAATACACACCGATGGATTAATACACACCGATGGATTAATACACACCGATGGATTAATACACACCGATGGATTAATACACACCGATGGATTAATACACACCGATGGATTAATACACACCGATGGATTAATACACACCGATGGATTAATACACACCGATGGATTAATACACACCGATGGATTAATACACACCGATGGATTAATACACACCGATGGATTAATACACACCGATGGATTAATACACACCGATGGATTAATACACACCGATGGATTAATACACACCGATGGATTAATACACACCGATGGATTAATACACACCGATGGATTAATACACACCGATGGATTAATACACACCGATGGATTAATACACACCGATGGATTAATACACACCGATGGATTAATACACACCGATGGATTAATACACACCGATGGATTAATACACACCGTTCGTGCATTCCAACCTACTTTTATCGATGTCACCTTATATTAATTCATAATAAGAAATATCCCCGACATAGTTCTTTGTAAAAGCTAATACCTAGCCTGTTTGCACAACTCATGTTTGAGTTACGCTATACCGCGAATGATGGTAAATGACCAAATACATTACTGTACGTTTACTTCAATATGCATCCCCTCGTCTGTCTGTCTGTATTTTATTCCGTAAAATCGTTATTTTATTGTTTTAAATAGATTCCTTTTCACCAACTGTCTTATTGCTTTGTCAACGTTTTGATTAACTCTTGCAGCACGTGTTCTATTTCAGATCACGGGTTTAAAGGCGGAAGTTTATACGCCGGCATAAGCAGTGTTTCATATTCATGTACCGGGATATGTTTGTGGTTTATGTGACTCGTTTCATGTTACAAGGAAGTGCCACTTTTCTCAGAACAAACATGATTACACCCATTATTTTGCTTTAAAGTATTCAGCTCAACCAATGAATTTTATTTGTAATATGGTTTGAGTTGGTTACTGAGAAGTAATTTTGTAATAAAATAATATAGCGTTTGATGCATAACATTGTTTGTAACCTTTTAACTGAGTTGTTGCGAAATAATTTTGTTGTCAAATTACGTAGTATTACATAAAGTTTCTGTTATAGTTAATAGTTTATCTTAGATAATTACAAAGCAGGGTGGGTTCATATCATGTAGAGAATAAAACTACCTTCAGATTAATTATTAAACTATTTTTATTCACATTTAATACGTGTACCGAAAAGTAAACTTTACGTTGGATTTCTTCACTCAAATAACATTAAACTTAAATTGATGAAATGAACTCAAAAATTTGAATCGACGAGGAGCGAAACCAACGATTGTTCAACTTGTTTGAAATAATTAACTGTTTTAAGAAGTGGTAAAATGTGGCGTGTTCTGAGAAAACTGGGCAAAATGCTTGTGCGTAAATTGTCATCCCAGATTACCCTGTGCAGTCCGCACAGGCTAATCAGGGAATGATGTCTCTTTTTAGCGAAAATCTAGTTTAGGCGGAAAGTGTCGTCCCGGATTAGCCTGTGCGGACTGCACAGGCTAATCTGGGATGACACTTTCCGCACAAGCATTTTGCCCAGTTTTCTCAGAACACGCCACAAATGAAATTGAACGTAAAAAAAAGTCGTACAATCGTCACAGAAACATACACCCGGATAGGTGAAAACTGTGAAGAAAGTCTACGTTTTTTATTTCGTTTAATTCTTTGAGTTTGTTTCACATTCATGCAAGTCCGTTTATAAAATTGCTTTCGCACAACTGAAAAATGCGTTATTAAGAACATAAAAAAACATGGTGTGTGACGCAGTGAGCTCAGTTTTCTTTCAGAAGATTATTCAAATCACCGGTTCGTGTGATGATCGCATTTTCTGCATGAAGTCCTGATTTCATCGCACGACTTAGGGTTTACAAAAAGACGGATATGACATCAACACTTCAAATCATAAAATCTGACAAATCAAGAAATCAATCAATGCGTGCAACAGCCATGTATGCATTTTGCTAATACGTCAATACGTTGTTTTTTCAATACGTTTTTTTTTGTTGTTGAAAATTTGACTTGATTGAATTGACTTCTTGTTGAAACGGAGTAAAATGCAACGCGGACATCACTTCCAACATCACAATATGATCATCTAAACTAAATGAATACATTATAACGAATATTTAATCAAATACTTGTACAGTAAACATATGAAAATAAAACAAAAACTTTTGAATCTAACTTTGATATCTTGTTAACGATATGAGTCTCCTTCTGGGAAAACTTGGCTTTACGCAGGAGCGTAAAGTGTCGATACTTAGGGACGATTCTTCTCGTCTTAACTGGATTTTCGTTTAGAGGAGACTTTATTTAAACGTAAAATCCTCATAAAGCGGAAAGTGTCATCCCTGATTAGCGGACTGCACAGGCGGTTTTCATAGAACGCGGCTCATTGAGCTTTGGAATCTAGCTTTGACATCTTGTGTACGATATATGCGTGTGAAGGACAGATAGCAACTGGTATTGGTGTCATTTAAAGCCCCATTACATCTCAAAATCAACGGAAATTTCGTACAATATTTCGTAAAATAAAGTTAAACAATTAAAAATTCAGTTTTCTTTATAGCAATTGCCGAAATTGAAACGCCAGATGTGGTCTGGTAACATAGATGTTTGAAGATACAAAATGCTCGTTTTTATAAAAAAAAACACAAATGCATATTTTTAATTCCATTTTAATTTCTCGCAGCGATATCTATTCATACGACACATGAACACTAACATGGTACCATTTTAAAGTTTGTGTGTCGCATGAATAGATATATTTGCGGGAAATTAAAATGGAATTAATTGTGTCACAAAATAAAGACAAGCATTTTATATTTACATCTGGAGAAGATGATGTTTAAGACGCTGTTAAAGCATTGTACTGATCAACTGACTTTAAGACTGACATTTCTCTTTTAGACATTCATTGTAATTGCAACTTTAAAATGTGACATTCAAGGTTTCCACACCTCAGGTGAGAAAATGTTGACACTCGTTATCAAAACAGAGCTGACATGATCATTTAAAGATACCCATCAGACTGACCATGTTTCCATAATGACCGACGTTTTTTTGCACGATCGTTTATCAAAATAGCCTTTTGATCTTTGAGAAACTGGACGTGCGAATAAAGCCTATGCTGCCTTGATTGACATTAATTACAGATTTAATAAGATAAACATGTATTGCGGGTGTTTCCACTACATTTATTATAATTCATTACCATTTTAGAAGATGAAGTGGCGATATATACATACATCCGTATCAAGAAATCATAATGTTTAGACCATGGATGGCATTATTTAAAGTATATTTTCAAGTAAAAATGACCATTTTTTTAATGCGTGTACCATGTGCAAGATGTTGGACTCGATATTAAAAAAGGTTAATTAAATTGCCCAAGAACAAGCGAGTGCATTACATAGGTACACATGTACACAATCACAAGACTGCTCAAGGCTTTTAAGCGGCGCAAAATATGATCACCAAAGCTTTAGTGTAAATAACATAAACCAGACTGTGATATGACAATTTCGCCTTTCATTATCGACTCACTCTGCGGCAAAACACGATAAACATCAATTACATGGTCATATTACCTCTCACATATCAGTTTTACAAATATATCATGCAAACAGAGCACGATAATGCAATGTCTGAAAAAGCAACTTACTCAGAGGACAAAAGCAGGCATTATCTATATAAATGAGCATTACAATATCTGCTCGTTTGAGCTGGCGTACCTTTAGTATTCATGGATAATAAGGGCTTTAATTAGCAGTATCTTGATCCACCGAATTACCGCATTTTTTGAATGCAAAGATTTCCCTTCAGACTAGAATAAAAGAACTAACCAATCGGTCTAAACTGCCTATACTTGCCTATACCTACTGTATTTTGAATGGTATTTGTTTTGTGTAATTAGTATCAACATTTGCTGTGTTTGTTATGAAGGTTGCTCTTTCCATGCCACGTGTTGTACAAACGATACGCAAATGATACATATGGACAAAAGCAGGCATTATCTTTATCAATGAGCATTTCCATATCTTCTCGTTTCAGCTGGCTTACCTTTAGAATTCGTAGATAACAACGGCTATAATTAGCCGTATCTTGTTCCGCCAAACGACCGCATTTTCTGAATGCAATGATTTTCCTTCACACTAGAATAAAAGAATAAATCAATCGCTCGTGACTTCCTTTTTGAGTGCATTTTGGCTGGCCTATGTGTTGTTGTACTAGTATCAGAATTTGCAGTGTTTGTTATGAAGGTTGCTCTTTCCATGCCTCGTGTTGGACGAACGATACGCAAATGGTGCATCTGGACAAAAGCAGGCAAAATCTACATGTATATCTACTCGTTACAACTGGCTTACCTTTAGTACTCATGGATAACAAGGGCTATTATTAGCAGTACCAAATAACCGCATTTTCTGAATGCAATGATTTGTCTTCAGACTAGAATAAAATAACTAGCTAATCTGTCGGAACTTTCTTTATGAGTGCATTTTGAATGGTACATGTTTTGTGTTACTAGTATCAACATTTGCTGTGTTAGTTATGAAGGTATCCTTTCCATGTCTCGTGTTGGAGAAACGATAAGCAAATGAAACCTCTAGCTGTCAAACGTGTCTAAAAAATGAAGACGAACAAACATGATTAATTTGTTTAACAAGGTGTCATGCGTGTTTGAATCGTGCTTGTTCAATGATTAATGACCTCAAAGAGGTCAAAAGTTCGCAAATAGTATTAGTTTGCCAGGTTATGAACTTAATTATGCATAACATAACACATTTAAATACAAAACAAAAAAAATATTGCACGAAAAAAAGCCTTACTATTCAACTTTGCATCAGATTCCGATGCATCTTACGCCTTAAGTATTTACTAATTGACACTCCAATTGCAGTTTTATTCAATGATGTNGGGAACCGGATTACCTGGAGGAAACTCCACCTGTCCGGTATTGTAACCACCAACCAAACGCACATGCTTCCGGGAACGGGGATTGAACCTAGGTGAGAAGCGCGTGTATCAACCACTGCGCTTACCGGACAGCCGAATGCACAGATGCAGTAAACCATTTACATTTTCAACTGCAAGAAAATATGTTAGATGAAGATATCATACACTATGGCGGATCAATACAGTGAGTGGAATATTCCCTGGAGAGGCTATACGGCCATTAAATAAGACTTCTATGGTTTGAAAGACCAAGAGCAAAATAGCGTCTTCAAGACGAGTTAACGAATGCAGAGAGTATATTAGTGTGGCTAGGTAAAAGAAGTTGTAATGTTTATTCGTTAAAATGGACATGACATAAAATATCGTTTCCAAATACAAGTTAATTAGTTTTATAGTAAGTGATACAACACAGAAATATTAACAANCCCCCCCCGCCCCCCCCCCCAAAAAAAAACAAAAAACAAAATGGTTGATTTTTTTTTCATATTACATTTAGAGATCTTATCTGGACACTTTGTCAGGAACAGAAATTGAAAGTTATACACATGTAAATTCTAGATAGGTTGTATGTCAGATTTTGGGTTAGTTTACAAATTACACGGTAATAAAAATATTCTACCATCAATTACCCATTGGAGATGGGTAAGATATTCCGTTTGAATTAAGCAAAGGTAGACAACCTGTTCCGTAAATTCATTCCCTTTTTACCTTTAATTAATAACGCTTTGTCGATTTTTATATTGTAATTATATCGGCAACTAAATTAAAATCGAAACTATTCGTTCTCACTAAATCTAAAAAGGTGTTTGAAGTATATTGATTAAAATATTAACATAATGAATTTATCGTAACGCTATATCGGGAGTTATAACACTGGTAGTTGCACAGTGGAATTACTCATGGGAATATACTGCCCGTATCATGAAAGAGTTGTTTCCCATGCAGCGTTCATTAAAATGTATGTAATGCTGATGCTTATCAAATCGTAAGAGACTTAAAAAAGACACTGGCAGCGTAGAAAAACAAACCTAATACATAATGCAAACAACTTCAATTCTGTTGCAAATCAAATCGTATGAAACTCCAAAAACGAATCAAATACATATTAATTGCGGTGCATGCAACTAATATCCAATCAATGGAAAATGACTTGATGCCGCATATAGAGACTGTGTTTGGTTTAAATATAATATACGTTGTGTTTGTTTGGGCCCTTTTCTTGTTAACGCGTTGACGGCAGAGTATATAAGCTAACCATGCATATATTTTGCCACAAGTACTTCTAAGCGAATATGTAGGCGTCTCGTTAATGGAATTTAACCTTTGACCTCTCCATTACTTCGTAACGTGCCCTCTTTTTGGGCAAAGCTTTTCTCATGACCAGCTTAACTTTNTACCGTTTTTAACACATGCCGATCCTTACACTTGCCTCAAATTTCATCAAAGTACAAATATTTGTTAATTAAAGTTATCATTCTAATTCTCAATTCAAATTTATCAAAATGAATTGAGCGATACGTTTGATCAAATAGTTAGACCGTGTAATCCATGAATGGTCGAAAGAGGAAGCACAGTTATACGAAGAGGCGAAGTGTAGATTTAACTGAATTGGTACAGATGCGCGATTAAAGCGTATGTATGCAATCCACGATGTTTCGTACCTCTTTCAATGCGTTCCATTGGTTCTCAATAAGTGCACATGCACATTGAACATTATGAGGCTTGCACAGTGTGGTCACGAATGTGGTTGGCCTTTATGTGCGTTGTGTGAATTACGTAGATAAGTTTACTTACCATTGAATAATAAATTACATCGTGGTATTTTTCCGATCACGGTATATCAATGAAACACACGGTATATCAATAAAACACGCAAGTCTTAAATATAGTACATTTTGTTTTGTTCGAGGAGAGTCCTTTTTCTTTTTTAATTTAATTAAAAAATGAATTTCTTATAGCTCGCGATAGTAATGTGTACATTCAGGTGCGAACCTAATTGTAGGCCTGAATTTACTATAAATTTACCAGAGAAACCAGAAAGGTAATACATTTACACAATATATATGTTCAATCGCAAAGAAATAAATCTAACCAATCGATCTTGGGCAGCGCACATTTCGAAGAAATTTGATAAATACATGTAATAAAAACATCGCTGCGTTCAAGGTGATCCAATTATATGTGACTTGGCCAGTTGCGAACAAAGCAATTGACAATTAACTGAGAACATGTAACTTTTAAGTATAATTGACTTATATTACGACTTTCGAAGAAGAGTTCACTCTTAGTGTTCAAGCACGATACAAGCTATCGATTTGTATACACCCGAAAGACCTTTTTCTTTTGTAGCATAACGAAATCAACATGCTGCTAAAGGGACATGAACAGATATGTTTGTACTCTAAACGCGTTTGATTCAATGTCACAATTATAATGATATTATAAAGAGAGGAAAATGGAGGTGAATTCAGATATGTGTCTTGATGGAACTGGTTTTTTCGTTACAGATTACCCTATATTAATTTATTATTAGATATATCCACGACATAGTTCTTAGTAAAACTAATACCTATCCTGTTTGCACAACCCACGGGTTTAAAGGCGGAAGTTTCTACGCTGGCATAAGCAGGTGTTTCATATTCATGTACCGGGATATGTTTGTGGTTAATGTGACTCGTTTCATGTTACAAGGAAGTGCCACTTTCTCACAAAAACATGATAACACTCATTATTTTGCTTTAATGTATTCAGCTCAACCAATGAATTTTATTTGTAACATGGTTTGACATGGTTACTGAGAAGTAAATTTGTAATCAAATAAAGTAGCATTTGATTCATAACATGGTTTATAAAAAAATTAACTGGGTTGTTGAGAAATAATTTTGTTGTAAAATTACGGAACATTTAATACATTTATAGTTTATAGTTTATCTTATATGAACTACAAAGCAGGGTGCGTTCCTATCATGGAGGGTATAAAACAACCTTCAATTTAATTATTTAACTATTCGTTATTCACATTCCCTACGTGTACCGAAAAGTAAACTTTACGTTTGACTTCTTCACTCAAATAACCTTGCACTTAAATTAATTTTATGCATTCAATAATTTGAATCGATGAGGAGCGAAACCAGCGATTGTTAAGCTTCATGCACATCCGTTTATAAAATTGCTTCTGCACAACTGATATGTGCGTTACTACGAAAATAAAGAAACCTGGTGTGTGACGTAGTGTGCTCAGATTTCTTTGAGAAGATTATTCAAATCATCGGCTCGTGTAATGATCGCATTTTCTGCATGAAGTCCTGATTTCATCGCACGACTTTGGGTTTACAAAAAGACGGATATGACATCAACATTTCAAATCATAAAATCTGGCAAATCAACAAATCAATCAATGCGTGCAACAGCCATGTACGCATTTTGCTCATACGTCAATACGTTGTTTTTTCAATACGTTTTTTTTTTGTTGTTGAAAATTTGACTTGAGTGAATCAACTTCTTGTTGAAACGCAGTAAAATGCAACGCGGACATTACTTCCAACATCACAATATGATTATCGAAACTAAATGAATACCTTATAACGAATATTTAATCAAATACTTGTACAGTAAACATATGAAAATAAAACAAAAACTTTTGAACCTTACTTTGATATCTTGTTAACGATATGAGTCTCCTTCTGCGAAAACTTGGCTTTACGCAGGAGCGTAAAGTGTCGATACTTAGGGACGATTATTCCCGTCTTAACTGGATTTTCGCTTAGAGGAGACTTTCTTTAAACGTAAAATCCTCTTAAAGCGGAAAGTGTCATCCCTGATTAGCGGACTGCACAGGCGGTTTTCATAGAACGCGGCTCATTGAGCTTTGGAATCTAGCTTTGACATCTTGTGTACGATATATGCGTGTGAAGGACAGATAGCAACTGGTATTGGTGTCATTTAAAGCCCCATTACCTCTCAAAATCAACGGAAATTTCGTACAATATTTCGTAAAATGAAGTTAAACAATTAAAAATCAGTTTTCTTCATAGCAATTGCCGAAATTGCAACGCCAGATGTGGTCTGGTAACATAGATGTTTGTAGATACAAAATGCTCGTTTTTATAAAAAAAAAACAAAAACAAATGCATAGTTTTAATTCCATTTTAATTTCCCGCAACGATATCTATTCATACGACACGTGAACATTAACATGGTACCATTTTAGTGTTTGTGTGTCGTATGAATAGATATATTTTCGGGAAATTAAAATAGAATTAATTGTGTCACAAAAATAAAAAGAAGCATTTTATATCTACAAACATCCATGTTACCAGGCCACATCTGGCGTTGAAATTTCTGCAATTGCTATGAGGAACAATCATTTTTAATGGTTCAACTTTATTTTACAAAATATTGTACGACATTTTTCGTTGATTTTGAATAGTAATGGGGCTTTAAGCGTAGCGATGCCATTTGACTTGCTTTTGAGCTAATCCATTATAACTTACGTCTCGTTGACAGGTCCATTACAGAAACGATAAAATTACATCAAAACTGCTTCAGGTAAAAGTTAATTCAAACGACATCGTTCGGTTAATGTTCTGTTAAAGCAAATTAAATGCCTGTATATCAAATACACATTTATGTTCTTTTGATTGCAGTACATTGATTTAAATCAATCATTATTAATGTTATGTCAGAATTTAAAAAATTACATGCTGAAAACCTGTTTGTTCAATGGGACACAACACGTGGAAAAATAACATGTTTCGGGCTATCATAAATTAAATTTTATTGTATAAAAAGTTGCTTACAGTGGTGCAATCAACGGGGAAAAAAATCAGTTAGTATTTGTGCCTCTTTATTATATACATTTTGTATTCATTTAATAGTTGCAGCAGACGTAAAACGACATAGAATAGTTAACTTAATAATTATTTAACGAGAATGCAGGTAAATAAACATATATAGGTAAAAATGTGTGCTACAAATTCTACATGCATTCGAATACCATTGAATACGCAAAAATACGATAACACGCGGAAATTTCGTTGACACAAAGTGACGTCAAAATGTGTGTTTTTCGTATTGTTAACCGAAGTCAATTCTGTTAGGTGAGGAAGCATATATTGCTATCAGAAGCATTGGCATTTATTTAAAATATTTTTAAATATACTTCGTGTCAAGCATCGGATAGTATGCTTTCCCGTGAGGCCACAACCATAGAGGAGTGGGGCATAACAAGGCTGACAAATAGAGGGGGGGGGGCATAACAAGGCTGACAAAGAGGAGTTCACAACTCAATTAAATTTAACATAAAAAGTGTATTACCGACATAACGTTGAAACCACCCTCCACCATTCTAAATCTGCGGGATATATCGGTAGCTTACCGGTATGAGCTTTTGATTCGAGAGGTCCCGAGTTCCAGCCAAACGACAGACACATGTTTTTCAATTATTTGTCCTTTTATTATAATTGTTTAAAACTGTTTCAATTATATTAAAGTTTTGTTAGTAAATCTATTTAATTTTCATTTTCAAAAATACGAAAATCAGTGAACAAGTCCCTTTAAATTGTCGAGTATCAAATCGTGCGTCGCTTTTATTGGCGTGCGTCTACTCAAAGGTCGACAAGCGACATTCAAATTGTCAAGAAACGGATTCCTTAGTAATATTTTGTGTGCTGATAGTTTTACAGTAAAAAAATGCTCGTGCAAATCAAGTTTACTTTTACTTTTAAACGTGAAACATATTATATACCATAAAAAATATGATCTACCGGTAAACAGCTAATCAGCATCATAGTGTTCATTTATTTGAGCAGTATCCGCATAATCAGCTATCATGAATTAAACCTTGTATAATAAAGCATTTCTTCTTCTTTCATTAAAACTTCTTCGTTGATATTCACACAAAGACATGCACATGTTGTGTTTTTGCTAATGTATTCAGTATTCATAACGTATTAGAGTTATATTGTGCCTGGCGACGACGCTAACGTAATCATAGCACGCAATTATTGTTTACGCTATCTTTAGCAAACTAATGCTACCTTCATGTTCACTTTTTTTTCTTGTAACATTATCCAACGAGTGAATAGAATGCATTCTCATGGCGAGAAAAAAAACACACACCTTAATTATGCATTATGCATACACTTAAACCAGCCAGCATTTGCGAACATGTGCGAGCGAAAGCTAGGGCAAGGTTTTCACATTGGAAATTTGTTGATATTCGTCGTTTTGTGCTTCAACATACAATAGTTTTGCCATTATCAAAAATAATTATTTACATTGCATTTCAAACAGTTTAAATTGAAAACTGACAAAAGGAGCGCATGCTCAAATCACATTTTGTGCATGCATACTATTGTCGTATACGTTGATGTAACATGCTTGTCTCATTCATGAAGAATCACAACGCTTAATGCATTATTATTTTAAGCATTAAAAATGAAAGTGGACTCGAGAGAGAAGCAAAACGAAATAATTTGCTGCATTTTATGTAATAAAGAAAGGCGGCGAAATCGACTGACGATGTCAATTTTCCCTACGGTACCTAATATAAATTGATTTGCTGATGTCTAAACTTTGACCGACATCTTAATTATTTTCTTATTAATGTTGTGATGGCCCCCCACATCTGACATTTATTACTTGTGTGGACAAATGGGAATCGCTAGCCATGCTTCGTTTTAAAGCAACAGCAGTTCATATTAACGCCAGACAAGCGTTTCCTTTAGTGTCGCGTTTAGCGGTTTTCAGGTACTTAGATAATTCAATTTTGAAAGGCAAAATAAATTGTGTAGTCTTACTAAAATGACAATTGCTTTTTATTTAGATCACGAAAAGGAGGAGTATAAAGGTAATGGTGGTGTTGACGATACTGCTGACAGATATTAAGAGCATGATGATGATGATTAAGTATAATGCTTTTTATTTGTGACGATGGAGAAGATGATGTTGAAGACGGTGTTAAAGTATCGCACGGTTCAACTGACTTTAATACTGACATTTCTCATAGTTTAGACATTTATCGTTATAGCAACCTTCAAATGTGACATTCAAAATGTCCACACCCTAGGTGAGAAAATGTTGACACTCGTTATCAAAACAGAGCTGACATGATAATTTAAAGATACCCATCAGACTGACCATGTTTCCATAGTGATCGACGTTGTATCGCACGATCGTTTATCAACATAGCCTTTGGATCTTTGAGAAACTGGACTTGCGAATAAAAGCATAGGTTACCTAGATTGACACTAATTTTAGATTTCATTAGATAAACATGCATTGCGCTTGTTTCCAGTACATGTCGTTTAATTCATTACCATTTGTGAAGATGCATTGTCGATATATATATATACATGTATATCCGTTGTAAGAAATCATAATTTAACGTTTAAATTATAAAGCCAGCTATTTGTTTGGACATCAACAAATGTGTTAATACCATTTGTTCAAGATGGTGGCGTCGCTATTCAAAGAAGAGGTTTATTTCATTGTCTAAAAACACGTGGGTTCATTGTTTTGATACACATGCACAGAAACACAAGACTGCTGAAGTCTTGTGAGCTAGGCAAAATATGACCACAAAAGCTTTAGTGTTACTAACATAAATCAGACTGTGAAATGACGATTTCGCCTTTCATTATCGACTCACTCTGCGCCAATACGCGAAAAACATCAATTACAGGATCATATTACATCTCACATATCAGCTTTACAAATAACTCATGTAAACAGGGCACGTTCATGCACTGTCTGAAAAAGCAACTAACTCAGAGGACAAAAGCAGGCATTATCTATATCAATGAGCATTTCAATATCTGCTCGTTTTAGCTGGCTTACCTTTAGTATTCATGGATAACAAGGACTATAATTAGCAGTTTCTTGATCCACCAAATGACCGCTTTTTCTGAAGGCAATGATTTTGTGTCAGACTAGAATCAAATAACTAGCTAATCGGTTGGAACTTTCTTTATGAGTGCATTTTGAATGGTACATGTTTTGTGTTACTAGTATCAGCATTTGCTGTGTTTGTTATAACGGTTGCCTTTTCCATGTCTAGTGTTAGACAAACAATACGCACATGATACGTTTCATCAGATAGCTGTAGAAATTGTGCAAAAAACGAATACGAACAAACATGATTAATACGTTTAACAAGGTGCCATGCGTGTTTGAAATGCGCTTGTTAAATGATTAATGACCTTAAAGAGGTCAAAGTTCGCAAGTATTATTAGTATGCCTGGTTATAAACTACATTATGCATCAAATAACATATTTAAATACAAAAAAACCTTTTTATTGTACGAAGAAAATCCTAAATATTCAACGTTTCATCAGATTTCAAGTGCAACGATGGGAACCAAACTCACTTGTTATTTTAACAATTACGAAACAATAATGTTTTTTCTTTCAAAATGCATCTTACGCCTTGAGATATACTTCATGATGCCATTGACACGTCTGCAGTTTAATTCAATGCAGATTTGATGACAATATTAACTATAAAGCAATCCATTCGATAAATTGTAAATAAAAGTAGTTGTAACATTTATTCTAGAGCAACGACACGTGCTGAAAACTCATGACATGCATACCATTAAAAGTCAGAGATTTATACATAACACAATGATATACGAGCTATGCATACGTTTAAATCACTTTCATGTTGATTCAGCGTGTAAATGCATGTAAAACCATGAGAAACAGTAAAGAGTTAAATGCAAAATGCTCTTAAGTATTTCATCATCATTATCATCATTATCATTCCCTTGACCGGTCTGGCCATTGGGAGGAAAAGAGAGATGACGACACAGAAATCTTCCGCTAGTCAGGTCTTCTGTGGGCTGCTATGAGTAGCTCATCCATGGGAAGGGATGTCCAATCGTTCACATTTTCCATCCAGCTTTTCTTCTGACGACCTCGACGACGACCTCCCTCTAGGGTTCCCTGGAGCACAGTCTTGCACAGTGAATCGTGCCTGTTGATGTCCAAACCAATCCAGCTTTCGTCGTTTGATGGTCCCAATGAGGGGTGCTTGTGGGCCAACAAGTGCTGCTGTCTTGTTCCGGACGTATTCTTTGGTTTTGTGCTCCAGATAGGAGATGCGGGGCAGTCTTCGGAGACACTTGTGTTCAAAGGCATGTATCATGCGTTCTGTGTCCGCGTGAAGCGTCCATGTCTATTAGTCGTATAATACGATTGCGACTACAAGGGACTTGTAGAGCCTGTACATGGTGGGGAAGCTGATGGAGCTGCTTGTCCATAATCTGCTCAGTCTAGCCATCGCTGCAGTTGCCATGGCGATTCTTATTCGGACCTCAGCAATACTGGTACCATCTTTGGATTGGGTTGATCCTCAGTACTTGAAAGTGGTCACTTTTTCCAGTTTCTCGCTGTTCATGGTAATGTCGTGATATTCAAACTGATCTTCGACTTCTCCGTGCTGACCTTTATCCCGTATGCTCCTGCTCTTTCGTAGAGCTTGTTGTTGAGGTCTTGGAGTTCACTGCTGGTACCACCCATGAGGTAAATGTCATCATCGAGTCTCAAGCTTGAGATCGGTCTTCTACCGATGAAGATGGAGATGTGGTGGTCATGGAGATTCTCCTGCATTATCTTCTCAAGGAAAATGTAAAACAGGACGGGGAAGAGCAGACAACCCTGACGAACGCCCACTGAGAAGTCATCCATCTTTCCATTTAGAAGTACTACGCTGCTGGCGTTTCCGTAGAATTCTTGGATGACTTTCACCAGCCCTCCGTCGATGTCGATCTCTCTCTGAACCTGCCATAGGCCGTCATGCCACACACGGTCGAAAGCTTTCTTGAAGTCGATGAAGTTGTAGAAGAGCTAAGTATTATACTCATCCTTATAATAACATTGAACTTGTTGACTTACACATGTAAGTAACGATGTAGCAATAGTGGTCAATCTCGTGAAGAAGAAACAGATTCAGACGATTAGTTGGTTGGACTCCATTGTATTACATTTAACCAAATTCTTTTGAGATTTTAAGCATATATCGCTTCTTTGACCCATCTGTGGCTTAGCTCCGTGTGTGTAATTTGAAGTGTATGAAGTCCTTCCGTGTCGAGGCTTATGTGTTGATCCGGAATGTATCCCAGCACTCCTACCTAATAAACTAAACTACACAAGTTGGGACAATTTTAAATTATTGCTGCAATTTCTAGCTATTTAGTTGTTACTGCAAGATTTTCATTTTTTATATGATCTTATGTTGTGGGAGGAAGCCAGAGAACACGGAGGAAAACCCACCTGTCCGGTATGGTGACCACCAACCAAACTCATATGCTTCCGGGATTGAACCCGGGTCGCCTAGCTGAGAATCGCGTGTATCAACAACCACTGAGCTACCCGGACAGCCGAATGCACAGATGCAGTAAACCATTTAAATTTTCAACTGCGACAAAATATGCTTGATGAAGATATGACACTTTATGGCGGATCAATACAGTGAGTGGAATATTCCCTGGAAAGGCTATACATCCATTAAATAAGACTTCTATGGTTTGCAAGACCAAAAGCAAAATTGCGTCTGCAAGACGAGTTAACGAACGCAGCGAGTAAATTCGTGTGGCTTGGTAAAAGAAGAGTTATGTTTACTCGTTGAAATGGACACGACAGAAAATATCCATTTCCAAACAATTTGTTTTCTAGTAAGTGATATAAAACAGAAATATTAACAGTAACAGCATAATCCCCCCCCCCACCAACCCCGAAAAAATGGTCAATTTTGTGTAGCATGCACATGCACACTTAGTCATATTACATTTAGAGATCGTATCTAGGCACTTTGTCAGGAACAGACATTGAAAGTTATAAACATGTAAATTCTGGATGGGTGGTATGTCAGATTTTGGGTTACCGTAGTTTACAAATTACACGGTAATTGAAATATTTTACCATCAATTAACCATTGGCAGTACACGACCGATTTTTCTTTCGTATCAACGATTAGAAATATAATAATATAACATATGGTAATTCAAATGGGAGTTTCTCAATGCAGGGAGAACCTCAATTATCTCTGGCATTCCACAGTACAGTGAGAAGGTAACACAAATATGTTAGCTACAAAAAATACTTAGATGGTTAATTGCTTTTGTTATGCTAATGCGAGAACCAGATATACATGTTGGAATGAGAACGCATAATTAGATACTTGATTTTATACTCATATGAACCGCGTCATGCGAACAATGGATCTTACGGCATATGCGACCAGAGATGCTCCAGACCAGTCTACGCATTCGCCCAGTCTTGCCATGAGCTATCATTAAAGCTATGTGTCGAGGTCTCATAAGCGAACAGGGTAGCTCCTGACCAGACAGCGATTAATGCGTATGAATTAATAACAATGCCTCGTATGGCATAAGATCCATTTTCGTATGACGCGTCTCGCATATAATATATTTATTTACATGTCAACAACTGCTATTGCTTGAATGTAATAAATAAGGTCCATCTTTGTTCTGTTAAACCGCAAAAAAGAGATGTAACACTTCAAAATTATACTAGATCTACTTTGCACAAATGTAACTGTTTGTATAATTACAACAGAGAGAGAGCAGTCACAACATACATATCTTGGACGTTAACAATTTGTCCAGAACATGTGGATTTCATTTTTATTTGAATTTTGTGATAAAATGTTGTTTTTTACGCATGTGACATGTCATACCATACTATGTCGCGTGAAATAAGTGTAGTAAGCGGAGACATATGACTTTGCGTCGTGACCACAAGTAGCCAGGAAATGTTTAAAAATCATCAGCAATTAAAAAGTTCACTTGTCATTTCTAGACAATCTCTTCTTTAGCGTGTACATGTCAAATCCGGAATGTTGAGTAGGTGGNCGTACGTTCCCCCTAAAATCGCCAAAGTAAAGTCAATTCATTTGATGTTTCACACTTTACTAGATCTTAATCACCTATTTAAACTCACTTTTCTTTTTTTTCGTACACCACATTTCCCACTTATCACAGACAATCGCTAAATGTTTTAACTTTAGACTCTCTGTCGCCCGATTTTTCAAGTCGAACTTTACGATTCTGATGTATCCCTCTTTTTGCACATTGATTCTCTTTTCGCTGCATTTTATGTAAACAAAGATGGATGCGCCAACGCCAAAACAGGCAAAAATGCAGAAGACTTTGACAAGCTTTTATCCCAAAGAGGTAGGAAGACGGTTACACTTGCCATTTTATATTCTCTTTTTTTTATACTCCCACTTATCTGAAGAAATCACCATTATCCCTTGTTATCATGAATTGCATGTCAATAGTTTTAACGCACGCGTGGATAAACCGCTCGATTACGTCATTCAGCGCGTTCATGTATTAGTTTACCTCATAAGCAGACTAAAGTCGGCGTGGCGCCGTGGTAGAGCTTTTGTCTCTTAATACTGAGAATCGGGTTCAAATTCCGGTCGGGCCACATTTTTTTACATTTTTTCCCCCCCATTTATTTACGGCATTCTTCTTTGTTCTTTTCAATACAAACATTTCATGACAAATTTAAAATAGTTTTTTTATGGTGAATCATTCAATGTATACTTTATATAGATCTACTTTAAATTTTTATGGAAATGACTGAGATATGGGATATTGATACTGAAAAGTCATTTACCGGCGTGTTATGATATTCATTGCAAAGACAGTCCTGTTCTTAAAGCATTCTGATTAAATGTATTTAATTTATATTTAATTCTTTGTAGCATTTCTTCAGGCTATATCCATCCGCATTACATATAAACTATGCACGTTTTTGGCATAATAAGAATGTACTTTGATGAAAGTACATAAGGCGTGACATGCTCGAGAAATGGTTGTCAAAGCCTTCAAAATCACTCAAATCGTGGAGCTTACAGGGGGGTACGCCCCCTGGACCCCCTAGCAGGGCTTTGCCCTGCACCCACGAGGGGCCCTAGCGGCTCCTTGGGCCCCCAGCAAATTTTTCAATATCCCGCCCCCCCCCCTCTAACCGGAAATCCTGGATCCGCCCCTCTGATGTATGTCATACACTGCTTATATTGCATTTTCATCGTCTGTTCATCGTACATATAGATTGTCCTATTTCAAAGTAAATCAATGCTTCTGATTTTTTCGCAAAATAACGTCGCTTCAAAACATACATGTTCATACTTGTACGAACATAATGTTGCTGGTATTAGTGTTATTTTAGTGGATACGTCTAAGTTTATAATTTCATTCACGAACGTCTGGTATTCTCATTATTTATAAATGCTAATGATGTATTACAACTGTACTACCGCCTAAAGGAATCGATACAAATATCAGTGTATCTGCACACATTATATGGCATGACACTAGTTAACTAACCACATAAAGATCTTAATTGTAATTATACGAAGCAATTAAAAAACAGTTATAACAAGACGCTCCGTTAAAGCGCGCTTGTTTTTTGATCTACATGTAGATTAGGAACAGGAAGTGTGTATATATTGAAAGATGGAACCGCCAACGGATATCTTAATGATTCATTTGACTCTCGTCATGCGAAAATGGGTACGCCATATGCGCACAGTCTAATCAGGAGCTGCGCACACCGTTAATGACACCACGGAACTGGCAGGACTTAATGGCGGACAGCGTAGCTTCTGATAAGACTTCGCGATTGCGCAGGCAGTGGAGCTACGCTCGCCGCATATGCATACAACCCATTTTCGAATGTCGCGGCTTATTCGTAATTGATTATTCCTATATATTTAGCTTTAGATAAAACAATGACCTGTGTTTATACAAATTAGTGTCAGTCCGGGGAAAATCGGGTTTGGTCCCTATAGCTGCCTGTTATCAGTGTCTTTGTAGTGGATGGTCCGTGTAGATGACGTGTTGGTCCGTGTTTGTCCGTATCTCTGCCATGTTGGTCAGGTACGGTCCGTGTGGGCGCCGTGTTGTTTGCGTGTTGCTGCCGGGACTGTCCGTGGTGGTACGGGTTGGTCCGTGTGGATACCTTTTTGTCATCGGGGTGATGGTCTGTGGAAGACCGTCGACGCTAAAAAATCCAAAAGGTCAACGGATCGTCTCGGATCGACCCGGATCTTCATCTTGTCGTGTCCATCCGTGCTTATATGGGACTGGGGCTTAAGCTTGTTTACGATTCTCCGCAGCAATAAATCAGGGGATCAAACGTTCACGGTACAAGGAAGCGAACAATCAATCGACGAATCAATATGGCCGTGTGAAAAGGGTCATATTATTTAACTTGAGAAGACTCGTTAAATTGGTATAAATCTGACATTAAACGGGACTATCTATGAACTAAATAAATCTTAACATTTGACTGACAGGTGTCAGATACCTAATTTCCATGTACTTATCTCACGTGCGATGTAAGCAATTTTCCGAACGTTCAATTATTTATATTCATTGTAAGTGCCAATCGCAATCTTTCAAAGTATTATGTTTTTATAAATCTTGTAAACAAATATCGATGTTATAGAGATGTAATTATTATATTACAAACAAGAAAATGCGTATTCTCTCTCTAGTTAAAGTATTACAAAAGAGAGCGGCAGTTTGCGAATAAATAGCAACACATAAACATTTTAGTTACCTTTCAAGATTGGAACACAATTCTTCGAAAACCAAACTTCTCCTCTGCACCCTTAACAAAGGTATCACATCACAATAGCAATTTTTTTTCTCGCTTTAATCTGGTGTTAAAATTAGAAATATCGCGATACTGTCAATTTCTCAAATTAATCTTTAAGACAAACATAGTCAAACATGTACACTCATACAATTATGGATTTGGAGCTTTGTTATAAGAAACCTTAGGGATCTCGTCTTGATAGTAAAATTCCTCGCCTGCTGATTCGAACGGACGGTCACATTTGTTTTTAATTTTTAGTCGCGTTCTGGGAAAACTGGTCTTATTGCATAATACACATGGCAGGTTAAATTTAAAAGTATTGTAACAGGTTATTATATTGTTTTCTAATTCGAAAGCTCGTGCACATGCAAATTCAGATGCACTTTTCAAACTACGTCTTTGTGAATATAAATACGCTGAAATTGGGGGCATTAATCAATTTTTACGACTAAATAACGATAAACGGTTAACATCAATCACTCTGTAAAACGCGCTGTTTATATAGGGCACTGAATGCTTTAATTCTTAGTGCTTGAACTAAAATGTCAACATAAACTGTCAATTGGCTGTCAATTGGCTAAACTGAACAATACTATATGTATTGTTGTTGTTGGTTTAGATGTGAGTATGTATTTATAGATGATAGGTTTAACCAAAAATCAACGTTTATTTATAGATCTTTGGTTTTAGTTATGTTTGAAATAGGTTAGCGTCCATTTTCTAATAAACACTCTCCTCCTTCACTTTGTTTTCATTTAAAAAAGACCTCATTTTAAAGATCAAAGCGCTGAAGGCACTGAATTTGTTCGCTATTGCATAATCTTAAAAGCAACTCAGTTTTCAAACTTATGTTATAGCTTTTTATATCGCAAGTTTGAAATGAACACAACCCATTCAAATTTTAAAGAGTGTGTCTTAAAGCACAGGTCGAGATGTGTGTGACTGTTTATCCTCATATTTATGTTATAGATATAACTTGGACAAATAACAATAATATTTTAACTTTATTTTCACAATTGGTCGCTGCACTTGCAACCATCTTCAGAATTGTGGTTGCCTTGCTAAAGAATAACAAGCCTATAATCATGTACATGTTGTGATATGTGTATTTAATACATATCTATTTTCTTTAAATTATTGAGAAACAATTTTGCCCGTATGACAGACTTTTAATTCAGCATTAAGCCCCGTTTTCCCTGAAAGCAGCCAATATGTACAGATTTCAATGATAAACTTACCAATGTCATCGCACAAGCTGATTTAAACACTAGACTGGCCAATATGTCCCACAAGCTATTAAACCTATTGTTTACATAATTACAGGCTGTCGTCTGCTGCAGTGTACCAGTTAAGTATAAACAGAAACGCTTTAAGCATTTGTCGTCTGCTAAATTTGACTGGAGTTATCCACACAGGCAGTCATGGGTTACGGGCCCTACCGTAGCTAAGGCATAGTGATTTGCAAAATTGCGTCTGCATTATTTGTGAGCTTCGCTCACAAATAAAAA
>VMBQ01006244.1:19569-32069 GCA_007657795.1 Dreissena rostriformis | reverse complement strand
CGCACGGGAGATTCGTAAATTTAAATTAAGTATCTGACACCTGTGTGGTAAAGGTCAAGATTTTATCTCATAGCTCGTCCCGTTTAAATGCAATATTTATATCAATTTAACGAGTCCAATAAAAAGTATTCTCTCAACACTTCATGTTACCGAATACGTTTGACCCCTGATGTTATTGCTTCGGAGAATCGTTAGTAATCTTACATACTTATAACGATAACGTGTATTATTTTCATGACACAAAGTTCATTAACATGTTCTAGATTCATCCACTGTCTAGTGTCACAACACATTTCAAGATTAATTATTTCATCGCGATTTCTGCTTATTAGAATTTTAATGTGGTACATAACTCAAAACGTGACGTGAGCGTTAAGTGTGGGCAAACGCGCATATGCAACAGCAAATTGATAGCATAATGTTTTATTTATTAATTGCATGGACCAGATTAAGGATTAATAAGTTAATTTTAACCCATTTATGCCTAGTGGAATCTCCCATCCTTCTAAATTGGATCAATTGATTTCCGAAATAAGGGATGTCTAGTATATTTATTTCTTTTTTTAGAATATTTCTTACATAAATTCCTTTAAGCAAACAGCGCAGTCCCTGATGAGACGCCGCATCATGCGGCGTCTCATCTGGATCTACGCTGTTTGCCAAGGCCTTTTTTCTAGACGCTAGGCATACATGGGTTAATATTAAAACGGACTTGTTTATTTTACAAAGAATAATACGATCTAAACGCACATTCAACATGCTTTAAGCTCTTTTTTTCATATTATTTTAATTTATAGTATAATTCGTCCGCGTCGCTCTCAAAGCAAACGTATCGTGTACAATGTAATTTCGAACACACACCTAAATATTGACGCAATTTTGTACACACCCGTCTAATTGCCCTGTCTGGTTAGAAGAAACTCTGTCCGCTATAAAGCCATGCACGGTTCCGTGGTGTCATTAACGGACTGCGCAACTCCTTATCAGACTGTTCGCATATGACATAAGACCCATTGTCGCATGACGAGGGTCAAATAAAGCAACACGGTATAATTTACATGTGACAACAAATTAAAACTTTCTGTTCCCAATACACATGTAGATCAGATAACTTAAGCGGAGCCTCTCGTTATAACAGTTGTTTAATTGCTAGGTATAATTACAATTACGATGATCTTTATGAGGTTAATTAACTGGTGCCATGTCAAACATGCCTTATAATGTATGCAGATACATTAAGATTTGTATCGATGGCTTTAGGCGGTATTACAGTCGTAACAAATTATAAGCATTTATAAATAATGAGAATACTAGATGTTTGTGAATGAATTTTATATACTTCAACGAATCCATTATAATAACACTAATACCAGCAACATAATGCTCTTACAAGTCTATACATGTAGTTGGAAACAGTTTGTTTTACTTTCATGTAAGACAATCTCTATTTTCGACAGACAGACAATGACAATAAATTATCAAAAGTATATGAAATACATCACTAGTTTGACATTTAAAAAATAAAGGAACACGTACTAAACATTCCGTATTTGACATTTACCCGCTGAAAAAGAGAGTGTCTAGAAATGACAAGTGAACTTTTTAATTGCTGATGATTTTAAAACATTTTCTGGCTGCTTGAAGTCGCGACCCAAAGTCATATGTCTCCGCCTATAACAATTATTTAACATGACATAGTACGAGATGTCACATGCATACAAAAACAAAACATTTTATTTAAAAAAAAATATATATAAATGATATCGGCGTGTTCTGGACAGAGGGTTAACGTCCGAAACATGCATGTTCTGAGAGTGCCCTCTGTGTTGTAATTAAATATACAATTTAATGTTTAGCAAGTGGAACAACGAACATGTTTATACAGTAGTTTATGCATCGGTTTGCAGAAATAATTACGGTGCAACCATTTTGATTTGTGATTTGTTTTTGCTTTCAGGTTAAAAAGAACAAAGATGGTGATTATTCATTTAATTAAAGCAGTAGGAAATGTTTGACACGTCAATTAATATTGTATGTGTGAGCCGCGTCATTCGAAATGGATCTTTTGCCATAAGCGGTCAGCGTAGCTCTTGACCAGCATGCGCACTAAGAGCTGTCTGGTCAGGAGCTACCCTGTCCGCGAATAAGACCACGAATCCATGCGTGCCTTTATAGCGGAAAGGGTATCTCCTGACCAGACTGTGCGAACGCGTAGACTGGTCTGGAGCTACGCTGGCCGCATATGTCATAAGATCCATTTTTCCGAGGCGTATATGAGTATAAAACCAGCATGAGCGGTGTATTGTACTGACTATATCTAGAACTTGCACTATCATATCAAACGTATTAAACCATTCAAGTCACATATATGAAGCTAGCATTACTTTTGTAACGTCCTCACTGTACTGTAGAATGTTAGAGTATAATTTAGTTTCTCCCTGTATTAAGTACCTCCGACTTGAATTACCCTATATACATCATATGTATATTTATCGGGCATTAATCATGTTAACTTAACTAAGACATTTTCGTTTACCTGCAAAACAATTTCACACCCAGTGCAAAAATACTTTTCCTTGACAAAAGCACATTTTAATGTTGGAAACGTCAACAAGGATATCAACAAGGATATCAACAAGGATGTACAGACTGTTTAATATCCGTTTAATTGTTGGTTATGAAAAGGGAATAGAAGTAATACATATCTTCTAACGTACGTTTTTGTCAGCATTAGCTTGTTCCCAATGTAAGTAGCACTTAATTTGAGCCTCGCTTTGTATGCGTATACCCGTATCTTCACAAAGAAACATTTATACCTAAGATCCTGTTTTTCAATTCAGATAAGACGCTTTTTTACTGTTTACGCCATTTGAACAATAAAACAGCAACAACAATTATTCATACAAGTCAGGCATTTAAAAAGCAGAGGTTTTTGGTACTCACATTATAAAAGCACGTTAGAATGTGCTTCACCAAGGGACAAATAACAATCTAAACAAATCACATGTTTTATGTACACTTGTAGTTTATCTATAATGAACCTCTCTCTGTGAAAATGGGGTTTAATTCATGTTCATAAAGTGCCGTCCCAGATTAGTCTATGCAGTCCACACAGGCTAATCCGGTGCGACACTTTCCGCTTTTATTTCATTGTTGTATTTGTATTGAACGCAGTTTTATAATTATTAAACTGGCTCCCAACTAAGGCGTAAATAAGTTGTTTGTTTCCACTTACCCGAATTATCCTAATTTTTAGGACCTTTTTTTTAATATTCCAGGTTGAGTCTTCCATCATTTTTGCTACATTCGAGTATTCACTAAAATACTATTAAGTTTCTTAATTTAAGTGTATCTTAACAAAAAATAACTAAAACAAAAAAAGTTAAATAGGAAGAATTCCTCATGTCATTGCATATTCTTATTAAGGTATAAAAGTTGTAATACGACATTTGATTTTCTGTTCTGTCTTCTGATATTTTCTGTTTTCATAATATTCTGCAAATAAAATCGAACTTTAAGAAAAAGGTACCGAACAATTAAGGATTGTTCGACATTTAAAGTTGCAAACCCTCAACTTTTTCCCGATTTCTTTTTTGAACAATTTTTTTCTTCAAATTTCACTCTTTAAAAAAATAAATATTGATAAATAAGTATTTAGTATATACATGTATTTATACATAAGATATGCATTAATGATAGTAAATAAGTTGTAACACATGGAATAAAGAAAATAAAAGCACAAAAGTGTTGCTTCCCTCGGAAAACCAGAAAACTACCAATATCTTGTAATAAGTAATTTTAAAAGAATTTGCAAAACAACAGCAGGAGGAAAATACACACTTTGAACATTGAAGTTTTCCATAATGTATCATTGGTTAGAAAATAGAAAAATATTTAAGTTGCACCGCAAAAAAATGTTTAGTTCTAGCTAAACTTGCAATGTAACCGACGTGCGTCGCATTTAAATATACCATACTGTTGCAGTTGAGGATATTAGATGTTGCATTAACGTATGTATGGACTATATCTTATTTGCAATACAACTATCATAAACTGCACACAAGTATGAATTACATGTGGAACGTAATTTGATAACGAACGAAATCAGTTTATATTGCATAAGGTATGAAATTCAGAATTTCCAAGTTTTCGTATACAGATATTTTTATTTTGGAAACATATGTACCGTTATGAATATATGAAAATGTTGACTAGTTCGTAATCAACTGATAGTGGACCAAACAAGATGTGTACATGGCACCTAGTCCTACACAGATCAAGAGGGAATAACCCGCATAAATCTATGATTTCAAAATTCACCGTTCAATAACTGTTGCTGTTGTTGTTGTTGTTTATCATGTTTATAACATGAATACACACTATTCATAAACTCTGTGAACACACTTCATTTAACACTGCTGTAAATATTCACCAAAAATTAAATGCATATGTGTAATGATAAAAACTGAGTCGTTTCCAAGGCTTTGCAAGTCGGCTATTGTTATATATAAAACATTGCGTCAAAATCGATTGTAATTGACATTGTGTTTCTCACGAAACGGTAAGTGGAAAGAAGAACATCGTTCTTATTAGAGCCGCGTCATGCAAAAATGGGTATCAAGCTGTCCACTGATGAGACCATGAGACATTGTGTGACTCTATAGCGGACAGATATGTAGCCTCATAACGCTTAATAACCATTTTCGCATGACGCGGGTAAAATTGTATAGTATTTGGGTCACAAGACATGCAAAAACGTTCGCTTGTAGTTATTTTATTGTTTAATTATTCAAAAGCTCTAACACATGCAAATTAAAATGCAGTTTTGTAAACGACGCCTATGTTCACGAATGTAAATAAACTGAAATTGGAGCCATGCAACGGCGAAACATGCTGAAGTTTGTGGGAAATTATTGCGTGAATCACTTTTTACGACTAAATAACGACATCAATCACGCTGTAACAAACGCGAAACGTGCGTTATTTAATGGATGGAAACGATTTTTTTACTGCATTAAATGCTATAATTTTTAGTGCTTGAACTAATATAGTAACGTAAACTGTTAATTGGGTAAACTGAGCCACACTATATTTTGTGTTGTTTAGATGTGAGCACATATTGATAGACGATATGTTTAAATTAGTTTAAAACTGTTTATGGTCCATTTTCGAATGAATGTGAACTATATATACTATGTGAAAAATGAACGATCAAGTTTATGAAAACGAACTTATCATAGGCACTACGGTACTTCCCTTCATTCGTAGACAGTTATCGAAGGGGCAATAACTAGGAGGTTAATTTAAATAAGCTGCGCTCTGGGAAAACGGGGCTAAACGCATGTGCGTAAAGTGTCGTCCCAGCTTAGCATGTGCGGCCCGCACAAATTAATCAGGGTCGACACTGTCCGTGATTATTTTTTTTTAAAGGAAATATTGTCTCAACGAAAATCCAGTCTAGGCAGAAAGTGTCGCCCATGATAAGCCAGTGCGGACTGCAATGCCGGTGAGCCACTTTTTCTCATGGCGCGGCTCAAACGTAAAAAATGTGAACCTCCGTCTGCATCAGCAAGCGAGGAAGCTTTTTTTTTAATTCCAAAATTGTATTCACTCCGTAAGATATAACGTACATACATAGAATATTATGTACATATATACACAGGATTTTATATAGTATTATGAATTTCATAAACAGAGTATTTTCATGCTTTCATGTACAGCTATTAAATTGATGGGTACATTAATATAAATGTCATACATTCAACATACATTAATATAATTTATAACTGTGTTTTATTTCAACACAATATTATAATATTTTTTCAACACAGTATTATACAACAACAAAACATTAGCTTGTACAATACAAACTTAATTCATATTGAAAATAAGTATGTATATCATATATTATAAAAAAAATATTGCACATAAAAAAAATAAGTAGTAATTTCTGAATTGCATTGTATAAGAACACTCATAATGCAGAGTTTACAAATAAAATCAACTTATGTGATGAACATTATTTATAGTATGTGTTATGATTAGTGATGTCGTTATACGATATGTCAGTAACTATTTTAACAAGGGACCAGATTTGTAATTCTTCATCTGATTAAAATTGTATTTTTGTTGATTTCAAAAGCGTGTTTCAAGCGAGGAATCATACCATCGGGACGATGTTCCGGATTTGTGGTAAGTGATCAATTTCCCAGAAATTTGACATATAATAAAAGCAAACGGCACGAATTTTTTTTTAAAGAGAAATCACCTTTCAACGGTCAATTTAGATGATAGCATCGTGGGTTTAAACCAGTTTTATACGTTTATCGGTGATATTTGGAATGTACAGCAAAATTAACGTTTGTGTTGAAAGTTAATTTGAGCAATTGTAAGTATTGCGATATTTCTCTCATTTTAACACCATTATCTCTGTTTAAATGAGAACGGAATTGCTAGGGTGATGAGATGCAGTGGTTTCGGTTGCTTAAAAGGATTTCGGTATGCGAACAATTTTGTGCTAATCTTGAAGGTAATTAAAAGTGTTACTTCTTGCTATTTAAACGCACACTTTTGCTATTGAGATGTTAAAGGGACTGTCAACCACGAATGACAAAAAAAAGAAAAATTCCGTATTTTTTTTACAATTATTAGTTTATAATGATTAAAATATCACGACTGGTATATTACATTACTTGAAAAAAGTTCATATTTTCAGTATATTCGGTAATAAAATTTCGCAATGTGAAATCGAAAGTACATCGCGAAAATAGGTGACATAACCATATACACACTATAAATAACGCAATTAGATTGATCATTTTATATATAAAATATATACAATTCACTACGCATGCACAATTTGCATTCCTGGGTTTACAACGTGACGATGATGATCAATCTACTTGCGTTATTTATAGTTAACTGGTAGTTACCTGGTAGACATACACAGTAAAATTTATTACTGAATATATTGAAAATATGAAAACTTAACAAATTTTTTCAAGTAATTTAATATACCAGACTGCTTTGTCACATAAATTGATTGGTTTGTTTTAATAAGTGTATGTGGGGGTTGTATGTATAATATTTAATTGTGGCGTGTTCTGAGCCTTTTGGTACGAATTCGGCAAGCGTCATAATGAGAAAAACTCATCCTAAATTCATTGATGCATCTACATATGAGGGTTGTAGAACCCAGGAAGCGCCAATGTTATGTTTCGTTAAAAGAGAACACAGTGAAACTGACCTTTGACCTAATGGCCAAATAATGTAGTGTGATAATGTTGAACTCATTGAGGTCAGGTGTATCTACATAGGACATCTGAAGATTGTAGATGGAAGCATTTTTGTTCTGGAGCCAACATTAAAGTTTTCTATAAGAGGGTGAAGTGACATTGACCTTTGACCTTGTGATCTGACACTGGATTTGACCTGTAAAACTCATAGAGGTGCATCAACATATGAATTTCGAAGGCTGTATGTGGAAGCAGTTCCATTATACAGTCAATGATGAAGCTTTCTATAAGTGATCACATTGAACTTTGAACTAGTGACCTAAAACAGGGCGTGACGTGTGAAAGTCATCAAGGTGCATCTACACATGAAATTTGATGAAAAGGATGTAGGTGGAAGCAATTTAATTATGGAGCCTATGCTACAGTTTTCTATAAGAGATCACAGTGACCTTGACCTTTGACCTAGTGACCTAAAAGACGATGTAGTGTATATATAAAGCTCATAAGGGTGCATCAAAATATGAAGTTTGAATGGTGTATGTTAATTTGTTCAAAGTTATTTCATGAAAATAAATCGGGACGGACAGACGGACACAAAGTCGGGACGGACGTGACGTACTGGGACAGGGACGGACGGGACAAACTGATTCCTATATAGCCCCCAAACAACAGAGTTTGTGAGGGTATAATAATGTGGGGGGGGCAACACTAGCATTGTGATACATTGTAATTTTAGCACAAACTGGCAAACGAGTTAGTAATTTAGATACAACTATCAGCTTTACATATCTATTAAAAGTGGACATAGTATAACCACATTATATATCAGACAACGGATCAAATTTCTGAAATGACGTAAAATGTAAAGTGTCATTTCGAGCAAACGCCTAATTATCGACTCACTTTGGTACACATTGCTAGAATTGCTGTTGTGTTACTTATATAATTATGCTTCACGTCGTAGGAAATATTAAAGTCGCATGCATGGCAAATTATAATGGTGATCAAACAAATACCGATATGGCTTATTGGATCCGCTATTTTATGCTAAAATGTAACCTTTGATTATGTTGGCGTGACCTGCCGGTAGCTTTGCCTTTTATCGTTGTTTTCTTACACAATACCTGAAAACGCGGAAAATCACGAACAATATTCCAACTTTAATTTACCCCTGTTGTTTAGAGTGCATGTCAAGAAACACGACTCACATATATTACTATTAACATATTAATAAATCTCTGCAGTAAAGGGTATTTGGCGAACCCAAAAACGTATGATGATGATCATTGTGGGACTCAGTATTTTATCTCAAGCTAAATATATAAGAATAATCAATAACGAATTAGCCGCGTCAAGCGGAAATGGGCCTCATGCATATGCGGCAAACGNGGGGGGGGGGGGGCAACACTAGCATTGTGATACATTGTAATTTTTAGCACAAACTGGCAAACGAGTTAGTAATTAAGATAAAACTATCAGCTTTACATATCTATTAAAAGTGGGCATAGTATAACCACATTATATATCAGACAACGGATTCAAATTTGTACACATTGCTAGAATTGCTGTTGTGTTACTAATATAATTATGCTTCACGTCGTAGGAAATATTAAAGTCGCATGCATGGCAAATTATAATGGTGATCAAACAAATACCGATATGGCTTATTGGATCCGCTATTTTATGCTAAAATGTAACCTTTGATTATGTTGGCGTGACCTGCCGGTAGCCTCCCCTTTTATCGTTGTTTTCTTTCACAATACCTGAAAACGCGGAAAATCACGAACAATATTCCAACTTTAATTTACCCCTGTTGTTTAGAGTGCATGTCAAGAAACATGACTCACATATATTACTATTAACATGTTAATAAATCTCTGCAGAAAAGGGTATTTGGCGAACCCAAAAACGTATGATGATGATCATTGTGGGACTCAGTATTTTATCTCAAGCTAAATATATAAGAATACTCAATAACGAATTAGCCGCGTCAAGCGGAAATGGGCCTCATGCATATGCGGCAAACGTAGCTCCATACAAGCGTGCGCAATCGCGAAGTCTGGTCAGGAGCTACTCTGTCCGCTATACAGTCATTCACGGTTCCGTGGTGTCATTAAGCAACAAGATATACGTTACATATTACAACATATACACACTTCTTGTTCCCATTTTACATGTAGATAAGAAAACATGCGCACTTTAGCGGAACGTCTCGTTATAACAGTTGTTAACTTGCTTGGTATAATTACATTTAAGATCTTTATGTGGTCAACTAACTGATATCATGTCAAACATGCCTTTCAATGGATGCAGATACATTGAGATTTGTATCGATGCCTTTAGGCGGTATTAAAGTCGTAATACATTATAAGCATTTATAAATAATGTGAATACTAGACATTCGTGAACAAAAATAGATACTTAGACGAATCCACTAAAATAACACGAATACCAGCAACGTTATGTTCGTACAAGTATATATTTGGATTTTGTATCGGCGTAATTTTGTGAACAACATAATAAGCTTTTTGGTTTAATTTCATGTATAACAATCTCTATGTACGATGAACAGACAATGAAAATAAATTATAAAAAAGTGTATAACATACATCATGATCTTAACATTTAAAAAAAAAAGAACAAGTACCAAACATTCCGGATTTGACATTTACACGCTGAAGAATAGAGTGTCTAAAAATGACAAGTGAACTTTTTAATTGCTAATGATTTTCAAACATGTCCAGGCTACTTGAAGTCACGACGCAAAGTCATATGTCTCCGCCTACTAAAGTTTTGTTTACGTGACATATAGTATGACATGTCACAAGCGTAAAAACAAAACATTGTATTGCAAAAATTGATGTAGAAGTTGCATCAGCATATTCAGGACAGAGTGTTAACGTCCGAAACGTGCATCTTCTGACAGTCCTCTTTTTTGTTGCAATTATATAAACAGTTACATGTTTTGAAAGTAGTACAATTTTGAAGTTTAACATTTCTTTTCTTTGCGGTTAACCAGTAAAAAGATAAAAATAATTAATTTCATTCAAGCAATGGCAGATGTTTGACATGTCAAGAAATATTTAGTATGTGAGCCGCCTCATGCAAAGATGAATCTTATGCCATACGAGGCATGGGCATTAATGCATACGCATTAAGCGCAGTCTGGTCATGCGCTACCCTGTCCGCTAATGTACGGTGGCACTAAGGTGACATCACCGCTCCAATTTTTGTTTAGAGCGGAAAACACAAGTTCTGTTTTCCCGTCTTCAACAAAAAATATTAACTCGGGGAAACACAAAATAAATCTGTTTTCACGAGTTAATTTTTTTTTTGGACTCTGGAAAACAGAACTTGTGTTTTCCCGACTTTTTTTTTTGGAGCGGAAAACAAAAGTTCTGTTTTCCCGTCTTTTTTTTGGAGAACGGAAAACACAATCGCTATATTGTGCGCACAAGATAATCGGCCAATCACAGACGCGGATTATATTGATCAGCCAATGAAAACGTCCCTAGTATTAATTTGAGGGAACAAGATACTCCTCAATATAATCCGCGTCTGTGATTGGCCGATTATCGTGTGCGCACAATATAGCGACTGTGTTTTTCCATCTCCAAATAAAAAAAGACGGGAAAACAGAACTTTTGTTTTCCGCTCCAAAAAAAAGACGGGAAAACAGATTTTGTGTTTTCCGCTCCAAAAAAAAAATTGGAGCGGTGATGTCACCTTAATGCCACCGTACTAATGAGACCACGTCGCCTAGCTTTACTATATAGCGACATGGTAGCTCCTGACCAGACTGAGCGAATACGCAGATTGGCCTGGAGCTACTCTGGTCGCATATGCCGTAAGATCCATTTTTTGCATACCGCGGCTAATATTAGAATAAAACAAGTTTGAGTTATGCGTGTTTCGTTCTTCATATCTAGAACTCGCACTACCATAACAAAAGGAATAAACATTTGAAGTAAAATTTATGTAGCAAACATATGTGTGTTACTTTCTCACCATACTGCAGAATGCCATAATATAATTAAGGGTCTCCCTGCATTTAGAAACTCCCATTTGAATAAGCAGATGTATTAAATTTCCAATCGTTGATACAAAAGCAAATTCGGTCGAGTACTGACAATGGGTAATAATACGCAAAATATTTCAATTACCGTGTAAGTTGTAACCTTAACCAAAATGTGACATAGCACCCATCTAGAATTTCCGTTTGTTTAACTTTCAATTTCTGTTCCTGACAAAGAACCTAGATAAGACATCTAACTCTGACTAAGTTTGCATTTGCATGCTATAAAAATCCACCGGTGTTTTCTTGGTATATTATGCTGTTGTTATTTCTGTTGTTATTTCACTTTCTAGAAAAGTAATATGGTGTTTGGAAACAGATATTTGCGGCTTTTTCCATTTCTACGAATAAACATACATATCCTTTACCTAGATACAAGTATTTACTCGCTACGTATACGTCAACTCGTCTTTAAGACACTTTGTTGCTCTTCGTCTTGCAAAACAGAAAGGCCGACTTAAAGGAACGTCTGGCCTCTCCAATGAATATTTCACTCAGTGTATTGATCCGCCATTAAGCATGTTATCTGAAAATGTATCTTCATCTATCATAAAAATTATTTTCTTGCAGCTGAAAATGTAATTTGTTTACTGCATCTGTGTTTTGATCACCAATGATAAGGGTTCCTACACTGTGACGACATCGAGGTGTAAAACCACGGAGGGATAAAACACCTGATTTGGAGAGGAACTGAGGAAAAGAAGCATTGAATTATGCCTTGAAAGCATCTATAACGATCTAAAATCAACGACAATTTCGTAATATATTTCGTAAAATTAAGTTTATATATAAATAATCAGTGTTCCTTAAAGAAAAGACCAAAATTTCAACGTAAGATGTGCTCTGGTAACATAGATTTTTGTAGATACAAAATGCTCGTTTTTATTTATTTGTGACACAATTAATTACATTTTAATTTCACGCAAATATATATATTCATACGACATAAGAACACTGAAATGGTACCATGTAAGTGTTCATGTGTCGTCCGAATACATATCGTTGCGGGAAATTAAAATGGACTTAAATATGCCAAAAAAAATAAAAATGTGTGTTACACTTAATACCATATAGCCCAAATCAAGTCATCTATAATAATAATAATAATAATAATAATAATAATAATAATAATAATAATAATAATAATAATAATAATAATAATAATAATAATAATAATAATAATAATAATA